>JANAVB010008998.1:10217024-10305575 GCA_029216955.1 Iris pallida
TGCATGGATTTAGTTAGTAGAGCGGGATGGTGGAGGATTACGATCTATGATACAGGTATTTGCTTGTGATATTAATTTATTATCCTTTCGTTCTTTACATTCAGTACCATGATATACTTTGCTTATTTATAGACTCACATCATTCTTAGAGTCTAATCGGACAATATGCTAATGGGCTGCAGACCATGACACATACCTGTTCATTCATGCTTCATATATTCTTGTGGATTGAGATACAGTTTAGATTAGACATGATACCCATGACTTTGACAGCTTATACATACTCGAGTCGGGCTGGAGTCCGCTCGATACGTAGCTGGCTTGCTCACGAGCTCGCGTCCGAAAAGAGGGTGCGGGTCGTGACATGTTTTTGTGGTGGCCCATGCATGTCAGAGCATATCGTACCGGTTACGTAACTGTACTGGTACGAGCCTGCGACAATGACTAAACCTTAGGAATCTCAATCCACTCTGCATTGAAAATTCTCCTAGAAATTCTCTACGTCCTTGAAAACTCGATATTTGCTCTCGATTATACTTCCTTGCTTCACGTGCCATTGATTCTCGTCCCTTTTATTTCGGGGGTGACAAATGATCGTGCTGTCTAGAATTTACCAGAAATTCTTAAATTATAGTATAATATTGCATGATTATTGTGTTTTGGTTGTTATAAATATGAAGGATTATAGTTGACATATGCCTAGATATCTGCCGGTAGAATGGTTAGCAACTAGTTAGAACATTATAAGATTTTAGTGACCGTGTTTTGAGGAGTAGTGCGACCAAAGGTGGGTAGAAGTTCTCAATTATTCGGAGTTATAAAATGACTAGAGAAGGCCATAAATATTTTTGAGAAATTAGATTTGAGGAGATTGAGGTAATAGTCAGGAATTGGAATTTCGAGGACGAATTATTTTAAGGTGGGTAGATTTGTAGCTTCCCTTCCCGAAATTTTTTTTTGAAAATATTTATTTTCTTCATTTATTTGATTTAATAGTGATTTTAGAATTTTTGTAAATAATTATTTAGTTAATTATTTACGGTAGGTGACTGTAGCCATGGTTGAGATTTGGAGTCCAAGATGACTATGAATCATGGCACGGATAGTGCAGTGACGTGCTTTGACTAGTGTTTAATCATGGTAGGGGAAGGCTGAGCCATAGTGATGTCCTAACTAGGAAAATCATGCTAAGTTGCGACGTAACCCTTATAGTTTAATTAATCATATATTAATTTAGATTATGATTTTAGGGGACCCGGTTGTGCCAATTTAGTTCGAACTGGACCCGATCCAAATTCCAGCATTTGTAAGTATGTAGTAAGACCAAAGACGACCATGTAGACATATTTTATGTGTGTACAATATTTATTAAATTATTTTAGGTATTGGTGTGCATTTTTAACTATTTTGAATATTTATACGAAAATTGGTATTTTTATTATTTAATATTGTTTTACAATATTTGTACAATCTCCTGGACTCGGATAAGGGTGAGTAGTATGGATTCACCAAACCACCAGTTAAGTATTATTTTATTATTTTTGGTGATTAAATAAATATATTTATTACTATTAGATATTATTATTATTATTGGTTAATCTAGTATTTATTGACATAATATATGTGTATAAGTGTATGTGAATACGAATATATATGAATAAATATATTATATATGGGTATGAATATATATATAAATAAATATTATGTTTGTATATATATAAACGTGTATATATATATACATATATATATATATATATATATATATATATATATATATATATATATATATATATATATATATATATATATATATATATATATGTAGGTATATATAAATATATACTATGTATGTGTGTATGTGTATATATATATAAATATATATGTATATGAATATATGTGTGTATTTGTATGTATATAAAATATATTATATATACGTGCGTATGTGTATATATATATGTATAGAAATATATATACGTGTATGTGTACATGTATATATATTATAAATATATATATATATATATATATATATATATATATATATATATATATATATATATATATATATAAAACAATTTCAGCCCAAACAGCCCGGGCCCAGCCAAACCAAGCCGGGCCCAAGCCCAACCCGATAACAAAGCCTGTGGCCCTGTGCAAATATGCAATCCCAAACAGCAGCTAATGCAAACCGTTTTCCCCCAACCCGAGATAAACAGACCCGAACTCTCAACCCTCGGTTCAGAACCGAATCCCGCTCGGCCATATATAGTTATTATGAAGAGATCGAGAGAAGAAACCCTAGCTCTCGACTTCCCTCGACCTCGCGCCTCTCTCCGCACACACGTGTGCGGCCTCCGCGCCGCCTTCGTGGCGGCCGACCGCTGGCCGGAGGCGGCAGGCCGGCAAAAGCCGTGCGTAACAGAGCCAAGCAACAGCAGCAATTGCAGCAACGAAGGCAACTTCGCATGACCTTCTCTCGACGCATGGTGAATCTTCTTTCGAGCTACTTCTTCTGGTATGATCTCAACACTACCGACTTTTCTTCCCTTTAAATAGATTTAAATCTATCGCGCTCGATTGCCCAGAAAATTGAAGCGAAATCGATAAAAAATCTGTCTCGAAACAGGACAGTTTCATGAACCAGTACCTAACTTTGAAGGCCTGTCTCGGTCGAACCGTTGATCGAATTCGAAATCCACCTGAAGGCAGTTAAAGACAACCTATAGGGCTACAAAACCCATTTTATAGGAATTAGTTTCATCGACTGTGCGTCGAGTAATCCGATTTCCAAAAACTGATAAAACCTGTTTTCAAAATAGAAGAAATATTGAAAATCCCACGATACGACGTGCGTCCTGCCATTTCGGGCGACGTGGTCGCGAACCAAAAGCATCGAAAGGTGCGTAATGGCTTCGTGGTCGTGTGAGCTTTGACGGAATTCAAATTGGTCGCGTGTGCGCGACGAATTTGATGTGTATCCGTCGAAATTCACCGTATCGGCCTCTATGCAAGTTTTCCAATTACTTCGTGCACGTTTGTCAGATCGAGACGAAACTTGCGCCAACAGGACCGTATCATTTTTCTGGTCCTGTATGCCAAGTTTGGTCCAATTCTGAGACAGTTGAATCGTACGTCGTTTTGCGGGCCCCACGGTCCCACTCAACGGGCGATTTTGCGCTCGGCCCGCCGAAATTCAACTTTGGACATACGGTTGGGTTCGTATCGGAAAACTGGATTCATAGACATGTAGTTTGACGACTTTAGAGACCTTTGACTCTGGCACGCTTATACGTACTCGAGTCGAGTCGGGCTGGAGTCCGCTTGATACGTAGCTGGCTTGACAGCTTAGATTAGACATGATACAAATGACCTTGACAGCTTATACGTACTCGAGTCGGGCTGGAGTCCGCTTGATACATAGCTGGCTTGCTTACGAGCTCGCGTCCGAAAAGCGGGTACGGGTCGTGACAAAGGATATTGTCATTCTCATACTTCTCGTCTAGCTGTTGCCGCTGGTGGGTCAGGAATAGAACCTGGCGGGTAAAAGCTGCTTCCTCCTCCTTAGATGCTACATGTTCAGCCTGGACTTGCTCAGCATCTAACAAGAGTTAGGCTTGCTGGTCTTCAAGATGGCGAATCTTGGCAGTGACCTCCGCTATGCTAGCTTCCAACGAGGCCCACAACTCCACCTTCTCCTGCGTGGATCGAGATAGCCTCTCCACCGCAGCCTCAGCTTCGGCCACCTCACGGTCCCAAACAACCACCGTGGCCTGATACGACGACTCGACTTCAGCTATCAATTTCTTCTTTTCTGCTTCTATCAAAGCAGAAAAGTCATTTCGCCGGATACTCTGAAGCTCGAAAAGAAGCTGGTCGAACTCGGCCACCGACGCCTCCAAAATCTCGGCCATATGATCGTGGCCCTAGTGAGAACGTATCAGACCAATGTAAGGGAGCGCCATGGCTTTTGCCGTCGTAAAACTCCCATTTGCATTCATCACGGTCGATACGCCTCTCTGCAACATCTTGTACACTGCCTCAACGACAAACTTCACGTACTCATCCGCGTCTGCCAACACCTGAGGCGTCATAGCAGGAGTTGGAGGAGCTACTCTGAACGGCGGACCTGAAAAAGACCCACCGACCTCAATCTGTGAGGCTGCAACCTCAACCTCAGCGGACCCTCCCTCGTCAGGGACTTGCACTTCGTCATTAGCCCGAGGTGCCAAGTGGACGGAAGGGGCCGGATGGGGCATCGATACTGTCCCTAAAATGGAAAGAGCAAGAGGTATGTCCTCCACCACAGGGCCCTTGCCCTTATCAGAGCCAATGACGGATGGTCCCCTGACATCCGGGTTGACAATATTATCCCCGGCCGGGACAAGACGGCTATCTCTTTCATTCGAAGCTACAAGATTCGCCCTTGACAATTCAACTTCCCGCGGAGCCAGAGTCGGATCACCTGCATCAGCTCCCCCTACAGGGACGGGTGTAGGGCTCGGCAGTGACGTCAACCCTACCATATCAACCTCTAATTCCGAGGCAGGGGTAGGGCTTGGCCACAAGGTCTCGTGTGCGACCAGCACCTCGGTACCGCAACCGGAAGAAAGCCTAGCCGACAAATTCTTGTCAGAGACGTCTCCGCTAGGCACAATCTCTCTGACAGCTCGATCAATATCTTCTTGCGATCTATCGTCAGAAGAAGACGAGCTCCATACTTCCTCCTCGTCTGAGGCCTCGATGCTTCCAGGCACCCCCTCAATGGATGGTTCTACTCCCGGTCGAGGCTCCACGCCACCCTCCTGAGGGATCGACCGAGAGTCCTCAGCAACCTGAGGTGCAAGTACATCTTCGGATTCCCTTCCAACGTATCCTGGAGATACCGAAGTCTCCACAGAAGCGACATCATCGACACTTCCTTTCCTGGGAGATGCTATAATCGGAGGAATGCGCTCGTCGGAAGAGCTCGCCACCTCCTTCGGCCGACTAATACTCGGTTTAGAAACTCAAGATTTCTTCTTCGGCACCTTCTAAAAGAGAAAGGAGGACATAAGTCGCAGAAATCAAAGAACAAAACAAATTATGTGGGACGCCTTTACCTCAACCGGAGCTGATTTCGTTGGTATCACAGGTGGCACTCCCGAAGCTCCCACCTTCGGAGTCATCGTTTTCCTCGATCTCTTTGGCACAGACGAACCGGCCTCCGCGTCAGCATGCCTCTTTCCAGCTGGGAGCTCGTCCTTAGTACCCCCCGTTGATGCTGCAGCAGCAGCCCGATAACCTGCGACCTCCGATGGACAATATGACCGGGCCACCGCTAGCATGTTTTTTATTGCCTCTAGCTGGGTACCAACAATGAAACTAGTCTGCCTGTCATAATTTGGGGATATGGTGTTCATGGCGCAATACAGCTTCACAGCCGAATACAAGATTTGCGGCCGAGGGTTGTGAACTGGAGTAGTGAAACGAACAGTGCATCCGGCGTTATAATATTGCCAACCCCGGGCCCCATCCAGTAAACTCCTGACAAACCCCAGACTATTACTAGGGTTCCTTAACATCAGCTGGGTGTAACCAAACTGGCGCGCAAACCGACTCGGTAGATACGGCTCCAGATAACACTTAATTTTTGTTGCGGTAGACCAAATGGGACGGTCGAATACTCTGCAACCAGCGAAACCCCCATGTCGTCAGGGCGATCGCATCCTCACCGGAGTCTTCCAATTCTTGGTCAGCCTCAAAATCTGTGAAAATAGGACTGACCTTGGTGATCTTCCACCCTTGAAGATAAGGCAAAACCTTCCTACAGACAGGGACACCGGTGTGCAGCCGCTTCCTCTTATAGAAGCGACAGATAAAGGCGTCACCTTCAACATGATCCTCTTCAGGGCCCGGGCTCATCATATTTGGATAATACAAAATCAACCATCCCATCAGATAATGGAATGGTAGCTCAGCTCGAGAAAAGTTGTCTTTCTTGTCCCTCTCATGGACCACATCGTCGACAAAATCTCTCAAACCTCGCAGCAGGTTGCACACCATCGCGGGAAGGAGTGCCAGAGGACGACCAAAAACCAGTTTTACCGCTGGCAAAATAAGGTTCCTGCTCACTCTCTCTACGAATCCAGATCCGCTCGAGAATACATAGTCCCGGAGCCATATCATCAAGTATGCAGTCAACACTGCCTTGGAAGACATTCGGTGCACGCAATGCCAGAAACAACTATATAGGTCGGCACCACTCTTATTTGAACGAGGAGTCTTCTCGCCCAGTCGGCTCATGTCGGAGGTCACCTCCGTGTGACTCAGTCCTTACGGAGTCACAAACCAAATCTTAGAGGGGTCCGTCAGGTCCTGATTGAAGACATAATCTCTCCAAGCAGTCACATGGGGCTGTGACCCGCCCCTCTCCCTTCGTTGCATCATATAATGGTGGCTTGCCACCTCCTTGAAAACAGCTACCATTTCTGGGTCCTTGTCTTCCAAAACTTGAATCTCTTTATTTGTCGAGAAATATTCCTCATACGGTTCCGAGCCCTAGGAAAGCTTGGACACCTCGTACATCTCATGGAGGGCCAATCCCAACTCCCCTACTGGAGTAAAAAAGGTGCCAGTCTGGGTGTTGAACATCTCCAGAAGGGCAAGAAACATATGTCGATTAAGGTCGACACCTGCTTGGGTGGCACGAAGAGAAGCAGTCAGCCCAGTCGCTTTCAGCTCAGTCTTGAACTTCGTCAAAACCTAAAGGGTCAGCTCATCCCATTTTGACACATGATGACACCAGCCCTCAACCCAAAAACCTCATTTCGGATACATAACATTCGATGTTAGCATCCGGCTCGCAAAAGTCGAAGCACCGAAGACGAAAGTGTCGGAGGGAACGTCACTATAAATGCTTCCAGGACACAAAGTTCGACAATGGTACGAGGTACTGGCTCACGAAGAGGCCAAGGTATCTCTTTGATTCGAAGTAACATCAATATGAAGGGTACCCCCCACTGCCCCTCCTTGAGAAGGAGTAAGTTCCCATGGCATCCTCCTCTTGGAGGCCAAATGGTAAAAAGCTGTCAGTGGCAATTGACGCTCAGACTGCCGCATATACAGGGCCACGCCCTTCGCTGTAAAGAACCAGTCTTCTTTGATCTTCAGTATCTTCGCCTCAGTGGAGATCAAGCGGTCACCAAACAGAAAGGCCAATTTTAAGAAAGTCACATTCTCGGACTCAGCAGATTTTAGTTTACCGCTCTCCATCATACTTTGGAGAAAAACAGGCGACTGATCTCGGATTTGCAACATCCTCTCGGGAGACTGATCCAGTATGATAGCAGCCTTCGCTGGGTTAATAACTTTTTCGATGAAGTCGACCCCCATTTGGCAAAGGGAAGCATCCAGAAGGACTTCGTTCAGCAAGGGAATAGTCATCGACACTGACACAGCAAAAACAAAAGTCAGCCAGCAAGGAAAAATTTAGAGGCTTCAAAGACAAAACATTTTGGGGCACATCAGCAGCCTGGCGCATAATTGGGACCCAAGCCCATGCGCATTAGCAGTGAAGCTTCGACGCATAATCAAGGCCTAAGCCCATGCGCATCAGCAGTGAAGCTTCGACGCATAATCAGGACCTAGGCCCATGCGCGTTAGCAGTGAAGCTTTGGCGCATAATCAGGGCCTAAGCCCATGCGCGTCAGTAGCGAAGCCTCAGTGCATAATCAGGGTCTAAACCCATACGCGTCAGCGGAAGAGCCTAAGCGCATCATCATGACAGAAGTCCATGCGCGTCGGCAACAAGGAGTTAGGGCACAGTAACAGGATACAACTCATCTGTACGCCCCAAACTTGTCTAAAAAAGAGTTGGCAACTACAAAATCAGAAGACACCCACCCATCACCGCGGGTCGAACGTCAGCAGGAGTCACAATGATGACAAGAGCGTCCTCCTCATCGAACTCCATCGGCTCCTTACCCCGGCCTTGTCCTCGGCCAGCACCATCGCGAGGAGTCTTGGGAGCCATTTCGTAAAAAGAAGACTAGGGTTTTGAAAGAAAAACTCTAAAGAAGAAGAAAGCAAAGAGAGGAAGAACTCTCTCTCTCTCCATCAGACGCCTATTTATAGGCTTGGTCGCACACGTGAACCGATGAAGGGTGACGTCAGCCCCCGCTTAGGTTTCTGCAAAGTAATAACTGCAAATAATCCAAAAAGATCATCATTAAACTTTTTGTTTATTTCAAAACGTTATCATTTGCATTAAAACTGGGGGGATGGTGCGCCTCATCACAGATGTGTGGAGCCATCATGCGCCCCGAACAGTTATGCGCCCCATTGAAGTCAACACCATGCTTCTTATTTAAAGTATTCCAAAACTTAACAAAAAGTTTTAAAAACTTTGAAGGGGGTCTTGTAGAAGCATAGAATTTCAGGCACATCTATAGGCCAGAATTCCTATGCGCCTAACATTACATGCGCCAGGGAGCTATAACAAAGTACTTGTTACAGCAAAGAACAACAAAAGTATAGACATCAAAAGGATTTTTATTTCATATAAAAGTCTATTACATGTCTAAAAAATGCTTTACAAATGAGAATTTCTACAAAAAGAAAGATCCTAAGACTACAGCCAGGTGCAGCAAACTGTCATGCGCCTCCTGCCCAGCACATCATCAGTCAGGCACATCACTTTAGCGTCTCAGTCAGGCGTGTCTCTTCAGCGTCTCAGTCAGGCGTATGTATTTCAGCGTCTCTGTTATGCACAACATGAAGTCTCAGCATATGCGCTCTACTTCGACCCGATCAAGTGCTTCGACTAATGATGCATTTATTGAGCAGAACAAGGGTGGGCGATCAACCCCACTCTAGTTGGAGAAAGAGCTCTCCAAAGCCCAAGGAAGAGGAGAGCACCGCAATTCCGATCTGCGGCTAAAGGAGCAGCTTTAAGAACAACCAGAGTGGGCAACACCCCACTCTAGCTGGAGGAAGAGCTCTCCAAAGCCCAAGGAAGATGGGGACACCATAATTCTGATCTGCGGCTCTTCCAGAATAACGGAGACGGGGCTCGAGCATCCCGATCTTTGGATGCAACAGGTACCTTCCGCATGCCTCAGAAGCCCTCGATTTCGACTTTTGGATGTAACAGTCACCTTCAAGTGCATGAATGAAGACAATTCGTCGCATCTTCACCCTCGGGAGCATCTTGTCAACAGAATGTACTCAAGCAAATAAGTTCATTCGGGAAGACGTGAGAGAACGAGAAGCAAACTCTCTCCTTACCACTATTTATAGGCCGGACAAATCAAACCCATGCGCCAAGTGGCGGGCTCTCCGAATCCCGTGCAATGAATTTGCATTTATGGTGATGAACCTGACGCTTCAAATTCGGCCAAGTCAAAATGACTATTTAAAGCACTTAAAAAACTCAAAAGTCAGACCAATAAAGATGCGTCATGCAAACGGATGCGACGATCAGATATTGCGCATCGTACAGACGCGCCCGTCAGTACTAAGCGCCCCGTATAGATGTGCCCAATAAAGCACAGATCCATGCGTCCTAATCAACATGGACCCATGCGCCCAGTGGAACGCAGATCAATGCGCCCACTCAATAGCCCATCACCCGTCAAAAAATATTAAATGCTGAAGTCTGACACGACCGCAGCCATGTCTCGATGACAGAGCAGCAATAGCTTTTACAGAAAATAAAGCGCCGCTGACATCAGCATCATCATTAATCTCTTTCGGCGGTTACAAGCCACATGGCCGCCGAACCATTCGTATGCGCCTTCGCAGCCATGCGTCCAAACCTCTACATGCGCTTCAAGAACCATGTACCTCTGACCTTTCTCTGATCCCTAAAGACAGAGGTCAAGTCGCTACTGAAGCCTCGCATGCGCCTCAAAAGCCATGCGTCCAGACTGGTTCGTAACTCCTGAAGGTTGAGAGCCAAAGTCTTCTCATGTGCCCAATCCCAGGCGCATCCTATCAGATTACCCTCCACCAAATCTGAGATCTTTGAGTTACGAACACGCGCCACATGTCCTTTGACTCAATTCAGCCTATAAAGGGGTGCTAATCACCCAAGATCTCAGCAACTGAAAGATCCTCTCCCCTGCTACGTGCCAGCTCACAAAAGTAGCATGAAGGATTCAACCCACAAATGATGGTGCATCATCCATGCGCCTCCCGCAGCTTCAACCACGTGGCATCCCCACGTACAAGCGCATCCTACATATACGCGTATGAGCAGCCAGCCTGCAAGCTATAAATAGAGGGATCATCTCCTTCTTCCACATGGACAGAGATCTACACACACACACACAGTGAGACGGACATATACTGAGACACTCAACGTCTTCTTCCTCTCCGTAAACTCCAGTACCCAGAGCAACTCAGACCTTCAGAGAACCGAGAACCGTCGTCAGATCGTCAACGGAGTCAACGTATTACCACTCGCTCTATCGACACAGGGACCCAGA
Source organism: Iris pallida (assembly GCA_029216955.1). Classification (NCBI taxonomy): domain Eukaryota; kingdom Viridiplantae; phylum Streptophyta; class Magnoliopsida; order Asparagales; family Iridaceae; genus Iris; species Iris pallida. The sequence continues at coordinate 10,227,488 of JANAVB010008998.1, forward strand.
TAAACAAAAGTTTACTCTTAGAACTACATCTAAGTCCTACATTGTAATACTGTTCTATTTGTAGTTGAAATTGCAATCAAAAGATTTTAATGGCAAATACTTCGCAAGACCTTTTCTCGATGCATGGTGAATCTTCTTTCGAGCTACTTCTTCTGGTACGATCTCAACCCTACCGACTTTGCTTCCCTTTGATTTAAATCTATCATGCTCGATTGCCCAGAAAATTGAAGCAAAATCGATGAAAATCTGTCTCGAAGCAGGACAGTAAAAACTGCCCAAACTCCCTGTTAGGAAGGCCGTTTTCTCACAACCTATTAGAATTCTAGGAAATCCATTTAAACAGGTTCACAGATGACTTAATCATGATTTAGACCCCATTGTTACTTTAATTTCTAGTCGATTATGCAGTGAAATAAATCAGTTGGAAATTAAGAAAAAATATACGAAATCTGTTTTAAAAAACCTTAAATTTCACTCGATACGACGTGCGTTCCGCCAAACCGGGCGACATGGTCGTGAACCGAAAGCATCGAAAGGTGCGTAACGATTTCGTGGATGTGTGGGCTTTGACGGAATTCAAATTTGTCGCGTGTGCGCGACGAATTTGATGTGTATCCGTCAAAATTCACCGTATCGGCCTCTGTGCAAATTTCCCAATTACTTTGTGCACATTTGTCAGATCGAGACGAAACTTACGCCAACAGGACCGTATCATTTTTTTGGTCCTGTATGCCAAGTTTGGTCCAATTCTAAGACAGTTGATCGGACCGCCGTTTTGCGGGCCCTACGGTCCGATTCAACGGGCAATTTTGTGCACGGCCCACCGAAATCTAAAATTGGACATACCGTTGGGTTCGTATCATCAAATAAAATCTGTAGACATGTAGTTTGATGAATTTAGAGACTATTGACCCTGGCATATTTTCGGTACAAAGCGGGTCCAACGGCGGATACCGTTTTGACCCAAAATTACCGTTTTGCCCCTGTATCCAGAATTGGACTTAAGGACAGGCAATCCTAGCTAATTTGACTATTCTGGGAATATTGGCGATGTCTATTTCAGTTTTCAGAGACATTTGTGGATTTTGGACTTTATGACGTACCAATTGACGGTATCTTATTGGTTCTTCGCGCTACCACCAGGCAAGTATACCTTGCCTCTCTCTACAGTTCATTTTCATGCTTATAGTTCATCTGTTTTAGTATGTTATAATTAGGTACCTTAGCTTCTATAGATTTATATGATACCATGTTCACTTGTTTATTGTCTTGCTTGTAATCAGTATTACCTGACTGGATGGCGTAGTTACACCAGGCTTGTCTATATTATGGTTCATGCTAGAGTTATCCTTACATGTGTTATGACTGAGTTGTACCATGTCCTCACCTATATCTTGACTGAGTCGTGTCTATAAGTATGTGTAATTGAACTGTTATTCCTGCATAGTTTCCATAACCTGCGAGTCCACACACGGGGCGAGGGTTGTCCTTTGTACCTGCGAGTCCACAAACGGGGCGAGGGTGACTTGTCTTGAAACTGACTTGCGAGTCCATATTCGGGGCGAGGTTTGGTATTCCATTGATCTCTTGTTTACTTATTCTTCTAGCAGTTCATTTATGCATAGTTGATTCCGTACCCGTGTTCATAATTACCTGTCAGTAGCCATATGTCAGACTCATGTCTAGTTCATGTTTATACCCTGTTTATATTATTGCATGATTAAACTGATAGATAGGCATGTTTTATGTATCTTGCTATGTCCCCTGAGGACCTGATGATCTCTTCAGGTTTAGCGACTGCATGGAGTTAGTAGCAGAGCAGGATGGTAGATGATTGCGATGTATGATACAGGTATTTGCTTGTGATATTTCTTTATTATCCTCTCGTGCTTTATATTCCATACCATGATATACCCTACTTATTTATAGACTCATATCATTCTTGGAGTCTAATCGAACAATATGCTAATGGGCAGCAGCCCATGACCCATACTTGTACATTCTTGTTTATATGATTCCTGTGGATTGAGATATAGTTTAGATTAAACATGATACCATGATCTTGACAGCTTATACGTATTCGAGTCGGGCTGGAGTTCGCTCGATACGTAGCTGGCTTGCTCACGAGCTCGCGCCCGAAAAGCGGGTACGGGTCGTGACAGGAGATGAAGAAGAAATTTCTTGTATTGTTCTCGCAGAGGTAGGTTCTATTCTTAAGTTTCAAGGATTAAACTTTTATTAGTTGGTTATGATGTAGTGTCCCGTCCCTATATCATGCCCCATTTTTGTCCATGGGTGCACGAGAAAGGAACACTATCGCTACCGATTCATTCGGAACAGATAGGTCGAAATTAGTTGAATCGATCGAACGGAAACGATTGAATTAAGATCATTTTCTCATTATAGAAAGGCTTCTTCGTAATCAAGTCCTATATTCAGCGGGTTGCGCCTCAAAGATTGGCTCTGCGGCTGAGTCGGGAGAGACCTCACGTTGCTCTGGTTTTCATGTCGCACTTGATTTGGCTTTGGCTTTGGCTTTGGCTTTGGTTTTCTGAATGCATTTTCGTGAATGTTTTCAGTTATTTTTATGCCTTACATTTTCGAACTTCGCATTCGTATCGAACTCCTTGAATAATGTAGTATTCTAATCAGTTGCTTATGTGATTGCAGGTGATCGCGTAGGCAACGTCTAAGCGCAACCAACCAGTCCCTCGCCTGAAGCAAAGACTAAGGTGAGTGGCTGACCTTCTTCGCCTCGACCTTCTGTTTCAGAATCAAATATGAAACACAAAATTAATGCTTGTCACCATAGTGTAGAATTAATAAAATCATGGTACCATTCTTCATAAAACACTTGCTATCGAACTGCTTTACATGAAAAATGGATGCCTGCTTTCTTATGTCTTATTTACTTAGCCTATGCAAACCAAAGGATGAATCGATTAACGTTTATCGCAACGATACGGCTAAAGTGCATAAATGACTAAGTTCAAAGAAAATGGTGAGTTTTACACGAAAATAGAAAGTTAAAGGTTCTAGTAAAAAGATAGAATTATGTCATGAATCTATAAAAACAGTCATTGACAACTTATACATAAGCGTAGTTTTCTTGAACGGTTGTCTAGGCCAAGGAATCGATTCGGCCCGGGAGGAACGAATATAGCAAGCGCCAGCCATGAATCGGCGTGGGTGATTCGGGAACTTTCGCATAGGACTCGCTACCCGTCGCGAAAGGGTCGCCGTCTAATATAGTCCATGATGGCTTGACATTGCCAGTGACCTTCACATCCTTTCACTGCTTGAACTAATGCACGTGACACGAGATGATTATGATAACTGCTCAATGTATACAATTTCATATGCTTGCCTCAAAACATTTTAACATGCAAATAAATCAGGATGGTTAGAAAGATCACAAAAATAGCTAACATGTTTTATAAAACTGCTTGAACCAAATGCAGAGCTTGGGTTTAATTAGCCACTCGCTAGTAATGTGATCGTACTGACCCTCGCACTTTGTAGGTGCCAGGAATCAGGAAGAACGTGCCAACTAGCTAGGCGACGTTCATGCTTTTGAAGCTTCGACTGCGCGTCGAAGACCCCGCCGCTGAACTTTTGAAGACTCTCCACAAGTCCAAGGAACATGTCTTGGCATTACTCGCATCTAGGTGGCTGGAATACTTTTGTTGTAAATATGGAATGTATGTGTGGAACGACTATCTCATTGGCACTCCTTTTGTAAACGAGTCATGTTGTAAAGTCCGTATGGCACGATTGTAATAGAGTCCGTTTATGATGTTTATTATCAATAAAATACAAAGTTTCTCTGTCTCAATGCGTTGTTCAATTTGTCAGCGCTCTCTCTTAGATGTTTGTGTTTCGGGATTACCTTATGACTATGTCTTGTGCGATCGCAACCTAGGTTCGCACAATATCATGTCCAGGGAATGACTATCGATTCTTCGGAATTAGGGCGTGATAATGTATATCTGTGATTTCATAACAGTTTGAAAAGTGTTATATATCTAATTCCGATTTATAATGCTTTGAAATAGATGTGCTCTATATATAGAACATATTTATAATGCTTCAGAAATTTAATGTTATATATAGTTGTATTATTTATAACGTTTTTGGGAAAAAAAAGTGTTATATAAGTAGAGATAATTTATAACGATTTTAGAAAATATTTATAACACTGGTTTTCATGACGGTTGTGGGCTTAGGAAAAAAATGTTATAAAATATTATTTATGATGATTTTTAGCCGTCATAAAAAGGTATTTTTCTTGTAGCACGTGGTGGTGGAGGTGGAGGTGGTGGTGGTGGTCTTTGGAATGGGGCTCTCTCCTCCTAGATCTTCATATTGACAGACAGAGCTAGCTTTGAGGTTGGGGTAGGGATGGGAAAGTTGTTCATGTGGGGATCGATGGACTCAGAGTAGCCCACTCCACTACAATACTATATAATCTTATTCTTTTTTCTTTTAAACTACAAACCCTAAAATTCTCACTAACTCACTCACTCACAGCTTTTTCCTTTTTTCCTTCCATCTCTCTCACTCTCTACAATTGTAACGCCCCAGTCCCAAAATACTTGGGACTAGATACGTATCATGCCAGCTGTATACATACGAAGTATATGGACCGTCATATGTATACATAAGCTGTAAAATGTATTAACCAAGGCACTAAATCTCATCCACAAAAATAAATAATGATATAAAAGCAACTTTGAATTTGTCATATATACAATTGTTGGACGGCTGCCAACAAGTTTAAATAAGAAAGAAATATACAAATAAATGATTTGAGCGAAGCAAATGACGAGTCCAAGAGCAATCATCACTACGGAATAGAGCGCAAGTCATGGTCTTAGCTAAAGCACCTGCAAGAAATTACGAAACACACACCTGGAGAGATCACCAGGTCCTCAGAGGGACGTAACAAGATACAGGAAGAACATGTCTTGTATAACTGCATAGGTAACTATAAATCTGTAAGACAATGGGTCCCTAACCATCTATATGATATGCACTTTGAGGACAACGTTCTACGCAGGGACTGTAACGGATTCACGCAAGTAAGTAATAAAGAGTGGTCGTCAAGTAGCACTCATCTGAGACACTATCTGCCGGGCAACAAGTAGCGCTCATCCGAGTCCCTATCACCCCAAAATGTATAAAAATTAAATGTAGCCCCTACGCTAGTATCTGTCCCCTCCCTCCAATGATACTGTACATGCATCGTAACCACGACACACCAACACGTGTCGCTTCCACAACACAGTTTATATTCAATAACTGTCAAGTCTTCTAACATGCATCTATTGACAGTTATTCCTATGCATGCGCACGGGTGATCAGCCAACACGCAAGTGACCGCTACATGATTCTCACAGCTCACATACATCTCGTGATACAATCGTGACAAAGTCAATGACATGCATTCTATTGACGGAAGCCTCTTAACTTTAGGTCCACAAGCAAAAAGAAAATATTAAACAAGGAATATAGATACAGTAAACGAAATAAAAAGCAACTAATTGTAAGCAGTAAAGATGGCAAGGTATCTTGCCTGGTGTGTCTTCTGAAGTGGTACGATGATCGAACAAGTCCTATTTTGTCCAATTGCCGAGGTCGACGCGTAAGGGTCCAAATTTGAGAGAAAATAGAAAAGTACAGTTTCGTTATGATTTGTGATGATAATCGAAGAGAGAGAGAGAGAGAGAGAGTTCGAGAAAAAAGAAGAAGTTATGTGTAGTATTTTAGAAAATATTTATAATATTGAAAACTAGATTTTTATTAGTCAAAATATGTTTTAAATAATACCAAAATATATAAAAGAATCATTTTTAAAAAAACTCGAAGTTTGTCAAAGTCAGGATTTTTAGGGTAAAAATATGTTTTTTTATAAGTAAAATATTTCTCGGATAAATATTTCAAAAGTACCAGAAAAATCATTTTATAAATTGAAATCTACATTTTATTACCTAGATTATTTATAGCTAATTATCTAATCATTGGAAAAATATTTTTAGGGTGTAGAACTATCCCCAACCCACATCTATATTTTTCTTTGTAATTATTTAATGCATATATACAGTTAAGAAAAACAACTATAATAATAATAATAATAGTAGTAGTAGTAATAATAATAATAATAATATTAGTAATAATAATACTAATAATAATAATCATGATGATGATAATAAACATAATAAGAATCCCTAAGACTATACAGCCCATTCTCCCCATTTAATAATAATAATGATAATAATAATAATAATAATGCCATAATACAAACAAACAAAAAGACCTATTCAGCATCGATCCCCAATTTCTTACACTTTAAGAGAGAGAATTGGGAAGATGAGGAAGAAGCGGGAGAGAAAGGTTGTACCGAATTTCGCCGGCGGCGTCCAGGCGCTAGGGCGGCGTCAAGCTCGCAGACGCGCGGCGGTGCACCGCAGGTGGGCGACTGGCGCGGCGGTTCGAGGGAAGCAGGAAGTCGAAGGAATCGGCGGCGGAGAACGCGACGGCGCGGAGGAGATGGGCGGCCGTAAGGGCTCCCGGCGATGGCGCTGCACAGGAGACTTCACCTGAGAGGCAGAGCGGATGGCCACGCGGGGGTTCATGGCTCGGCGGGTGATCGACGGTGGCTTCAGAGGGGATCATTCGGGGAGGCGCGCCCATGGAGGAGGCGGCGGCAGATGTGGGCGACGACGGTACTCGTCGGTGGACCGCAGAGTGGTGGCCGGCAGGACACACCATGGCGGCGCAAGACTCGGCGAGCAGGCGGGATCCTAGCACACGGCGACCACCGTGGAAGCTCGGCGGCGCGGCTGATCTGACTGGGGAGAGGAGCTCGGCGAACCGTGCACGGCGGCTTCGGCTGTAAACCCCCTAAAATTCTACTATAATTTTTTTAATTGTTATTTAATGATATTTACTAGTACTTCGTATTTATACGCCGCTTAGAAGTTCGCATTCTCATAATGTATGTCGCGTACGAGTTCTCGGTTCGAAATTGCTCGTCAAGTACGAATATGTGCGAGGTACATATTTTTGTAAAACATTTTTATTGGAGATTTTATAGAAGAATTTTAGTTTCAAAATAATACGTGATAAATATTTTAATTACATAAAGTTGTAAAAATGTCACATTGAGATGTGCTACAACTTATGTTTTATTGTAATATAAGTAGTAATTCTTTTATGTAAATATATTATTTGTGTGCAAGTGATATGAAATTTGTTTCATGATTTTACAACAACAAGTACAATTATTTTATTGCAAAATGATATTCCAAATAATTAAACATTTATCATAATTTTTAAAATTAATTATTATTATATTTTATTATTTATTAAAATGATATTTGAAATATTGTTTGATTTGATATTTAAATAATTATTATGATTTAAATTGGAAAAGGGTTATTGACCTTATTTTAAATAGCTTTTAAATTAAAGATAAGTTTTATCTCTATTAAATTAGATTTGATAAATTAATTTTAAAAACGATTTGAATTTATATGGAATTTATCCATTGGAATTTAAACCTCCCTAATCCCTATCCAACTGGGAATTCACACCTCCTATAAAAGGAGAGGTACTCCTCCATAATTCTCAACTACAAATTCTACAACCCAAGAATAGTGCATCGTGTCTGTGTTCCACGACCATCTACTATATTTTCTATTACATTTTACAACTCAACCCGACCCCCTCTTCGTCGTGTCGGACAGCCCCGACATGAGGATACAAACAACGTTGTCTCCTCCTTCCTTCTCCGCCACATCCGCAACCCCTGCTCCTCTAGTCCACACAGAACCACCGCAGCCACCCAACTCCGACCATCCTCCTCTGTAGCGTCCCTCCGTCCCTCTCCCCGTCGTCAGGAAACCCACAGCACCATGAACCCGACGCCTTTCCGCCATCTTCACCATCACGACCGCCCGTTGCTCCTTCTCGCCTCCTTCTCCTTCCGAGTTCCATCTCCGATCAACCGATCTACCAAAACCCTCACCACCGTAACTGACCAAATCACCACCAACGTCACTCCAGACCCGCTGCCCGATTCGGCGAGTTCCCAGATAACACCACACAATAAGGAAAGGGAAGAGAAACCCTTACCTCCGTCGGCCGTGCGGGTGGCCCCGTCTCCAACAAATCCCAGCCGCCGTGCTGATCTTCGCCCGCCGGTGAGGCCATCCGCCGTCTGCCGCATCCATCAAATCCCGTCCGTCGTACTGATCTCCTCCGCCGTTCGCCTGTCCCCGCCACGATGGCAGCCACCGGCGAGAAGCGAGTCACCGCCGTGCCGGAGCGCCCCACAGTCGCCGCCTCAGCCGCCACGCGTCCCAGAATAGGCCGCCCGACGCAACCAGTCTCCGCCGGGACTCCTTCCGGACTTTGTCGCCGTGCCACCAGTCTCCGTCTCAGCCGTGCCGCGTCGTTGGACCACTCCCTTCCAATGCCGGAGCCGCTGGTAACCCTCTCGATCTTCTTCCCCCTTTTCTCGACCACACTCTCTCTCTCTCTCTCTTATTGAATGGGAACAGTTGGTTCCTTTTAAAGTTATTATTATTATTATTATTATTATTATTATTATTATTATTATTATTATTATCATTAATCTAAGGGATTAGCAGTATAGGTTTTATTATTATTAATATTATTATTATTGTTATAATTACTGAGCTAATCATTATTATTATTATTATTATTATTATTATTATTATTATTATTATCTTTATTATTATTATTATTATTATTATTATTATTACTGTCATTATTATTATTATTAATTTAGCAGTTCTGGGATTATTTCATTTTTTATTATTATTAAGAAATAATAGTTTTATGTTATATACATTATAAAGTATAGTGGGTTGGATGATTTATATTAGTAGTATATAAAATATTATGACTTTATTTTTAGAAGTATTAATATTATATTAATCTATTTTTATTGAACAAATAGATGATATTTTTCTAAAATTTATTAAAATATTTGACTAATGAAAGGTTGGCTTTCTACAATATTTGTATATTTTACCCTGAGATTTCCAAATATTACAAATATTTATTACTTTTAACTACTAGTTTTCTATCTATAAATTAATTTTTACAAAACTATAATATTTGCTTAAAACGAGTTTTCATTTTCTACGTATTAGTCTAAAAACCTATTTTTACTAATAAGGTTAGTTTCTGGTATTATAAATATTTTCTAAAAATATGGTACGTAACTCTCTACACAAATTCTTCTCGACTACCACCATTAGTCGTGACTAAATCATGCTTCCTATTTTCTTGTGGATTCGTACCCTTACTCATTGATCATAGCTATTGGACAACCAGGACTTGTCAGATTATCGTACCACTCCAGGAGATACACCAGGCAAGATACCTTGCCATTATACTGTTTATTGTCGGTTTGTATTTTTATTACATATCACTGTTCATTTAATTCCAGTTCTTACAGTTCTTGATTTACTGCTTGTTCAGTGATATTAGCTGTACTTTGTTATTATCCTTTGATTGCATATGTACTTAGAGTTAAGAGACTACCATTGTAGTGTATTGCATATACCTTGGCACAATTGTACCACGAGGATGTGTGAGATGAGTAGCATGTAAAGGTTATTGCGTGTGGGCTGATCCCCCATGTGCATGCGTTAGGGCTAACTGCTAATAGAGGCATGTTAGGAGATTTATCAGTTAGTAGAGGTATATGGTCGTGGATGCGACTTAAATAAGAGCATCGGGTGGGGAGGACAATACCTGACGTATGGGTTTCGATTGCACTTCCCTTGTAATTCGGAAGCTCCGCTGGAGATACGGGTATGTTGAGCCTCTCAGGTTTGCCACTGTCGTTTTTGAACGTCATGCGCTTAGGTCACTGGTCCCCAAGTGGGGACTATACTGTCATGCCCCGCTCCCGCAGGAGCGATCGTCCTTGCTAAGGCGTGATGCCGCATGGGCCTAGGTTGCGTCCGTACAAGGCTAAGTCCAGAAACGGCCGATTTGAGATAGGCCACAGAGTCGCACAGAGTGTCCCCATTTGCAGCGGAAAGTAAATGAACACAAGTAGAAGCGAATTCAACTCTTTATTGATATTCAAGAAGTTTACAAGCGGCGCTAGGCCGATATTACAAATCGCTCAAGCTCTCTCTCTCTCTGAAACATAAAATGCGTGCCAAGTGGCTTACAACATGGAATGATTTATGGCGATGTTTCGATACATTATGTCCTGTATATGGTGCTCCAGCTCCTTGCAACGCTCCAAGGCTCCAGAGATAGCTCCGCGCCTTAGCGCATTCGAGGGAAGCTCCGCACCCGCCGACATTTCCTGCTTCCTGCAAGCAGAATGTGGGGTTATCAGTACATTGTTATGCACTGGTGGGGAGGCTAGCTCGCCCACAATGCTATCATTACCAAACACGTTCTATTTACTTTTGTGCACCGTCTATCATTCATTGTCTTTCTAATCTTGCCTTAGGATCAGTTTCACGTATATTTCATAACCTATCTCGTGTTGCCAAATTTAATGTGTTGTATAGTAAATACATGCATGACTTACCCATACTTACCGTCCGGCCTTCCCTGTCCAAAGCAAATCAAGTTAGTCAACAATTCGTATGTAATAACATAACATGCCTCATATAAACTTTTAATATCAAGGGCGTGTCCCTGCCTCGGGTTCTAGCACGTCGTAGGTGTGTTCTCTAATTCATTATCATTTGATGTGATACATTTCAAGCCGTTCAATAGGCACTTGTTCATTTAACTTAGACTACTTTGATTTTAATGCAAGGACTTGCACGTGGATAGCCACCAGCAAAGTCCACTTAATCTATATGCACCGGTCGTTGGCATCACAAGCCATTTGGACATGTTCTCCCCTTGGTATTTCTCACCTATCATAGCGTGCGGCTGGAACACCTAGATAGTCTCTTTGAAATACCTCGCACTTACGTTTCCTGTAGTGGCCAAGCCCGCACCCAGGTTGCTCGTAAGCCCCTTTGATTCCGCCTAGGCCGGCATATTCCCCCTTTGATTATGCCGCAAAATTCCTTTTTCTTCACGGCCACGGCATCGCCACCCCTCGCCCGTGCCGTTTGTCCATGACCATTTCGTATTAACTTGTCTTTTTAACTTAACGGCTGTCTCTGAGCCGTAGGCTAAACCTTAGCCTTCTTATGTTATCGACCAGGTTGGCGTCCGTGCAGCGTGGGTAGCGAGCCCGTTGCACGTGCCCGTCACACCTGCCGCTAACCATTCTTTTCTTTCTTATTTTTTATTCATTCTTTCATTCGTTGGTTCATTCATTCACTTATCCATTCATTCTTTCATTCACACATTATGCAACTCCCCGTGCGGGAGTCGCCTTGGCGACCCATCGGTCCCATAGTCTTTCAATGTTGCTATACTCTACTCGGAATGACTATGTTGATAGTCTTCCCATTTCATTGTTGTAAACCATTTATTGTTTCATTGTTGAACGCGTAAGGTACTCGAAAGTAAGCTTGTGCCTTAGCACGAGCGAGGAGCACGGTACGAGAGTTCTCATATCTTTCCATGTTCTTTTTCATATTCTATACAAGCATACAAGATGGGATTATTCCCTTAGCTAGGTGCGTTGGATCATTTATTAGCATGCGCGGTATTATCGCCTAGCAATTCTAGCATTAGTGTCCGTATTGTTATGTGTCTAGGCTAAGCAAAGACGGGTTCATCAGAGCCACCCACCTTAGCGATGTTCGTATCGGCCAAGCGATACTCCGAGCGCGCCTTTGAAAGTCTAAGTCTGGATTCATCTTTGACGGGCCAATGTAAGCCTTGTATCGATTCTTCCTCAGGTCAATGCCAGCTCTTCGGGTCGACAGCTCGTTTGAGTCATTGCACTTGTCGTTGGAATCGGCGTTCCGCTAGGGCAGAGCGGGTCATTACATAATACACCACTCAAAACAAGTCTCGTCCTCGAGACTTCTTGAGTGCAGGTCATCCTATCGCTCCCTAACTCATATCGTGTGCGCATCGTAGACAATTCTTATTGACTGGCTTTATCGCTCGATGGCATCGAACTATACTCGATACCTTTTCAAGTTCCGTGTCGCATACGTTTGGTCGATTCCATTGAATGACTTTTTATTCATTTTAGAGTTGATGGTACTTATTCAATTGTCGCGTTTCTTCGACTTGGTTGCTATTTTGACGTATCATGGGACTGAAACGATCGCACGAGGTGCATCGTAATTTATCAAACTCGAGAGTCGTAGGCTGAGGCAAACTCATTCATTCGTTCATGCGCATCGCAACACCCACTTGCAGCTGCATTCAAGTTCATCATATCGCTGAGTCTGGATCGTGCACGCATTCAAGGCGTCCCCCGAATACGTACATTTCAACCAAGCTTAGCGACTAGCGAAGTTGGACAAGCTACTCGTGATAGTTTTAATTTGCCGATTGCTTTGCTAACTTCGATTTAGAACCGAACTCGTGTGCATCTCACTATCGTTTATCTCGGTCATCGAGATTATCCGATTCGCTTCTCAAGCGTTCTTGTCCACGAAATCAGTATGATTTCTTCTTAGCGGGGTCGACCAAGTCTAAGTAATTTCCGTCCGATTTAAGACCAAGTATTGCACCATCATCGAGTATTTCTTCCTATCAACGATTCAATTCGTTATTCCAACTTTACTTGCGCGTCATCCATTCCTATCATTCCCTTCGTTTGGGGCCAATTTTGTCGTCGTTCACGCATACTCCCAGTTCCCCGTCCTACTCTAAGTCTTGTTTTCCCAAGTCTATCGTCCGCCCAGACGATACTGTAAATGCCATCGCACAGGTTCAATCACTCGGCATAGGGTCGTCCGCCTATCCGCTAGGTCAGCTCATAAGGTCATAGTTACACGTCAGGTCCGTGGCTCGTCGTGCAAGGTCGTTGCACGACGCTCGCCCCAAATCCTATGGTCAAACCATTTGTTCGCTTGTACGGGAGTTTCTACCCAATTCGTTTTACTCAAATTTCTAATCATCGAGCATGATCACCTAATTTGTATCAAGACTTAGGTTACACATATTCAATTTCGTTCAATCACTAGTTCTAACCAATTCGTGTATTCGATTACGAGGTCATCCATCTCGACAATACATTACGCCCCAATCTCACGCGAGCCCGATTATCCACGACGGTTCATGAATCACCATGCAATGCTCCCGCGGAATAATCATTCTCATCGGGACGTAACTCTTGTTTGAGTTTTAGACTAACCCATTCTCGATACGCGGATTGGACCTACTCAATCCTCAAGTTCAATTCTTCAAGCACACAAATTCATTCTCGAGTCCACCTTCGTGTCAAACCATAAGTCGAAGCAATCAGATTGCCACGCCATCCAAGTTCAATCACTCCCGCTGTATGAATCACCATATCAGCGCTCACGCGAAGTGATCATCATAATCCGGCGCGACGTATGTGCGAGGCTGGAGTTGCGCTCGTATAAGACAAGAATGTCAACGTTGTGGTTGTCAACGAAGCAAATCCAAGCATTCACATTTTCATCCATGCCAAATCAATTCGATAGTTTGACCGTCATGCGTTCACTATAAAATCCTCGAGCCAAATCTATCTTTCCCTCGACACATCTTTAACATCCTAAGTGTAGCATCCAACGGAACAATAACATTTGCACAATCGTCATTCGCCGAGTCAGAGTACCCCCGAGTTATCGTATATCAATCTTTGATACGCCTCAATACCATCGACGATATGCGTAACCTGACGATCTTCCTTTGCAGCCGATTTCGAGTCGTGCGTTGATGCTGTTGTCCGAATTGGATATTCCATAATTTCCTCGATATTCAAGATCAAGTTCTACTGCTATTCCTCAAGCTAGTTTCAAGATCGTTGTTCAAACTCAAGTCACAATTCATTTGAATCAATCGGAAATCGTGCGCGTGATCCTCTAAGTTTTCCTCGATCAAGACCATTCATTTTCATTTATCGTTCCGAACTATTTTTTAACTCGTGTTGCCCATTGACAAGTTGTACACCGACATCTCGTTCGGGACTTTTGAAGTCACAGCCAACTAAGCGTGACACGTTCTAAGGCTTTGCGTGATCGCATCGCTTGTCGACATACTCGTACGATCCGTAAATCCTTTAGTCTCGCTCGAACAATTTCTATGACGTCCATACACCACTCAGGGTTCGAGCCACTCGACTAGTCATCGACACTCATTTTTATTCTTCTCCGAACCTATCACATACACCACTCAGATTCAAGCCATACGATCTAGTCCTCAATCACGTTCGCGTCATGCGCTAAGATATCTTTCAGATTCGTTCAACGAATCTCTAGCATAATCGCTCACATCGCCTCGACGTACTAAGTCGTTCGTATTAATCCTCAAAATCCAAGCCAATCTTTCGTGCACGCCTAAGCGTTAGTTTGATAGCGTTCCTATCGATATACACTCTAAGTGTAGCTTCGTTTCCGACCGAGCGGTACTTGATATCGCTCGCAACTCGATTGCACCAAAAGTCAAGGTGCACGACATACGACACAACATAACCAAAAGCTCGTGTGCATAGCTATCCCGTACGGACTATATTCGAGTTCGCATGCTCACTTATTCTCGTTCGAGCGATAATCGATCTCACTCGCAACTCGTTTGCACCATCAAGTCTAGGTGCACGATACTCGGCACAACTTAGCCAGAAGGCCGTGTGCGCAACCATCCCGTTCGAACTATATTTCGGTCTCGCGTACTCGTTCGCTATTGTCAGCATAAGGTTATTCCAGGATGCCTTGCGTTTGCTAACTTTTTAGTATGCGTTCCTTCCAACTCGAGTCCGTCGCGGTTTGGCACAAAGGCCTTCGCCTACCGATCCCATCCAACCGAGTACTCGTACGAGCTTTTGAAAATATTAGACTTATTGTATGGAACATCCCAAGGCACAATAAGAGAGAGCATAAATTTTCTTCGTTTCCAACCGAGCTTTCAAAACTGAGAAAATCGAAATGAAGTCCAAGGACGTAGAGCCGTGCTCTGATACCAATCTGTCACGCCCTAGTCCCACAGGAGCGATCGTCCTCGCTAAGGCGTGATGCCGCACGGGCCTAGGTTGCATCCGTGCAAGGCTAAGTCCAGAAACGGCCGATTTGAGCTAGGCCACAGAGTCGCACAGAGTGTCCCCATTTACAGCGGAAAGTAAATGAACACAAGTAGAAGCGAATTCAACTCTTTATTGATATTCAAGAAGTTTACAAGCGGCGCTAGGCCGATATTACAAATCGCTCAAGCTCTCTCTCTCTGAAACATAAAATATGTGCCAAGTGGCTTACAACATGGAATGATTTATGGAGATGTTCCGATACATTACGTCCTGTATATGGTGCTCCAGCTCCTTGCAATGCTCCAAGGCTCCAGAGATAGCTCCGCGCCTTAGCGCATTCGAGGGCAGCTCCGCACCCGCCGACATTTCCTGCTTCCTGCAAACAGACTGTGGGGTTATCAGTACATTGTTATGCACTGGTGGGGAGGCTAGCTCGCCCATAATGCTATCATTACCAAACATGTTCTATTTACTTTTGTGCACCGTCTATCATTCATTGTCTTTCTAATCTTGCCTTAGGATCAGTTTCATGCATATTTCATAACATATCTCGTATTGCCAAATTTAATATGTTGTATGGTAAATACATGCATGACTTACCCATACTTACCGTCCGGCCTTCCCTGTCCAAAGCAAATCAAGTTAGTCAACAATTCGTATGTAATAACATAACGTGCCTCATGTAAACTTTTAATATCAAGGGCGTGTCCCTGCCTCGGGTTCTAGCGCGTCGTAGGTGTGTTCTCTAATTCATTATCATTTGGTGTGATACATTTCAAGCCGTTCAATAGGCACTTGTTCATTTAACTTAGACTACTTTCATTTCAATGCAAGGACTTGCACGTGGATAGCCACCAGCAAAGTCTACATAATCTATATGAACCGGTCGCTGGCATCACAAGCCATTTGGACATGTTCTCCCCTTGGTATTTCTTACCTATCATAGCGTGCGGCTGGAACACCTAGATAGTCTCTTTGAAATACCCCGCACTTACGTTTCCTATAGTGGCCAAGCCCGCACCCAGGTTGCTCGTAAGCCCCTCTGATTCCGCCTAGGCCGGCATATCCTTCCTTTGATCATGCCGTGGAATCCCTTTTTCTTCACGGCCATGGCATCGCCATCCCTCGCCCGTGCCGTTTGTCCACGACCATTTCGTATTAACTTGTCTTTTTAACTTAACGGCTGTCTCTGAGCCGTAGGCTAATCCTTAGCCTTCTTACGTTATCGACCAGGTTGGCGTCCGTGCAGCGCGGGTAGCGAGCCCCGTTGTACGTGCCCGTCACACCTGCCGCTAATTATTCTTTTCTTTCTTATCTTTTATTCATTCTTTCATTCGTTGGTTCATTCATTCACTTATCCATTCATTCTTTCATTCACACATTATGCAACTCCCCGTGCGGGAGTCGCCTTGGCGACCCATCGGTCCCATAGTCTTTCAATGTTGCTATACTCTACTCGGAATGACTATGTTGATAGTCTTCCTATTTCATTGTTGTAAACCATTCATTGTTTCATTGTTGAACGCGTAAGGTACTCGAAAGTAAGCTTATGCCTTAGCACGAGCGAGGAGCGCTGTACGAGAGTTCTCATATCTTTCCATGTTCCTTTCCATATTCTATACAAGCATACAAGATGGGATTATTTCCTTAGCTAGGTGTGTTGGATCATTTATTAGCATGCGTGGTATTATCGCCTAGCAATTCTAGCATTAGTGTCTGTATTGTTATGTGTCTAGGCTAAGCAAAGACGGGTTCATCGGAGCCACCCACCTTAGCGATGTTCGCATCGGCCGAGCGATACTCCGAGCGCGCCTTTGAAAGTCTAAGTCTGGATTCATCTTTGACGGGCCAATGTAAGCCTTGCATCGATTCTTCCTCAGGTCGATGCCAGCTCTTCGGGTCGACGGCTCGTTTGAGTCGTTGCACTTGCCGTTGGAATCGGCGTTCCGCTAGGGCGGAGCGGGTCATTACATATACCAGATCCCATTTACAGCCAGGGCTCATGCGTCGAAGGATTGTTTCTCAACTGCATGTTCACTTTAGTATGGTTAGGTTACCTTATTTATGTCTTGTCACTTTCTTTGATTGTGGCATATTTTATATCCAGTATTTATATGGCATATTTATTGTATCTTGTTACGTCCCTCTAAGGACCTGGTTATCTCGCCAGGTGTGTGTTCTTGTCTTTCGCAGGTGTTCTAGCCGTGGCCATGATCATCTCTATTTCTTCGTGGATGATTGTACTTCGATTGTCTTCGCTTCGCTCGCCATACTCTTTCTTTTATTATGTATTTCTTTTCATAGTTGGTAGTGGATTTGTCTCCGCCCAACGATTGTATACATGACAAATTCATAATTGATTTATATTATTATTCTTTTATTTTGTGGATGAGATTAGTCGTGGTTTACTGCATTTTACAGCTTATGTACACGTGCGAGGATTTCTATATATTAGAGTATACTTCGTATATGTACAGCTGGCATGGATACGTACCTAGTCCTACATATTTTGGGACTGGGGCGTTACATGTTTTTGTGGTGGCCCATGCAGGTCGAGTTTGTCACTTTGGTTACGTAATTGTACCGATGTGAGCCTGTAATATAGGGTTAGTGTCTAGGAATCTCATCCACAAGCTTGACCTCCTCCCTTGCTTCAAATTTTTCGAACTCTCATTACTACCCTTGAATTGCATCCTGCTTGAACTCTTTCTACCGTGAACTCTTATTTTAATAATAGTTAGGAAGATGACTACACTATTATATGCTCATAGGTCAAACACATGGCTAGGAAGATTACATTGACAACTAGTATACATTGAGGTCTTATTTGAGTTATAAAGATATTTTTTTTCTAAAAATATGATTTTAAGGATTAGTTAATTCCAAGTTGGGTAGTAGCATATTACTGCCTTCAAAGGATAGATGGAATTTTATTCGCTATTACAAGGTGGTATACACAAGAGGATAGCTAGACCAAGGAAACAAATTTATGATTTTTGGAAATTGCGAAATAGTTTATGATTTATTGGGATATGAAACCGATTCGAGAAACATCTTTAAATTGTGACACATGAGTTACGGTTAAGTTCAAGTTGGATTGTAATATATTAAATTTTATCTCGAATTTACTAAAGAATTTTAAATTATAAGTTATGATTTTGTAAACGACTAGAGAATATGGAGGGTTTATGATTTACGGTTTATTAGAGAGCTTGAGGTTTTAAATTGGTAAGTTGTACGATTTATAAATTACGAGTTGTTAAATTCGGAGATTTCAATTTGAAGTAAAAGTTTGGTTTAATATATTTTGAAGGATATGAAATTGACTCTGAAATTTTTTTTATGATTAGGAATTATAAATTCACTTTGATCTAGAAGTTTCAAATATGGAAAAAAAAAAGTCTTGGTAAAAGGAATAAAAAATAAGTATGTAGATTGAATTGGGATATACTAAGAGTTATCCCAAGATCTTGAAGATTTTTTTTTCAAGGTTATTGGTATGGCTAGAGAATGTGGTACATTTGATAAGATAAATGCTATTGAAAAAAAAATTTGATTATGTCATAAAATTATTAGATTTTTACAACTAAAAGTTTCGGTTGTGAAGGTTTTTAGAAAATATGTTGACATATTGGAATAGGAATCCAATTTGATACAATTAGTACGGTTTTAATTGTGACAGGAGATTTTGAGTTGATTAAAATATTGAGCTTAAGTTTCGAATTGCTTTGTAGATATGATAAGAGTTATCTCAAGGGTTATTAGAAATAATTTAAAATTTTAATAGTTATGATCATTTTGGTAGATGATTTTGAAGAAAACTTCGAGGAACTCCCATGTCATAGAAATAGACCCTATAGGCATTAATTTTCCTATGAGTTGCCACCTTCTCTGTGACCATGATTGATATGCCCAAGTGTAGTTAATCATCTAACCATCTTGACTTATCCGACCTTTCTTCGTGACCCTCTAACCATTGCAATTTTGAAATATGAGTCGAACGTTCCTCGATCCTATTCATCCAGGAGACCATCTTCTCTCTAGAAGCTGCGTCCATAAACTGTTTTACTAGATTCCTTAATTAATTTTACCTTATGCTTCCACTTGATCTTCTTAAAATGTATGCATTAATTATCACTTCATCAACTCCCACTTTTTATTTTAGATCTTTTTGTGTGTCTTACCATGACTTGGATATTTGGAGCACAACACTAGACTTTTCTTTCCAACAAATTTTACATGCAAGACCTAGACGAGTCTACCTTCATGAAGGTATATCATGTCCCACAAAAACCCGCCTCCTTGTACTCTATTTTTTTGATACGACTTTCTGGTCAAAAAGACTAAACTATAACCATTACCATGGTACCCAAAATATTTTTTGACTTCAATTAGGAATTCAACCTCGAGTCAATTCGTTCGACCCGATATAATTATGTTCTCCTTAAAATGCTTAACCCTGTGGTATTTTGATTGCTTGACTCATTGTCCCATCACACTACTAGTTTAACTCTTGTAAGTTGGGTAGAATACCTTACGACCTAACCAACCTTCTCCCTTGTGGACCATATTGATAGCTTCACTTAGACTATAGAATTTAGTGGACCCTAACTCGTCTAGTCAACCAAACCGACTGTATAGGCCCGAACTTCGGACAAGACTCAATTTTAAAGGATCTTGAACTATTTAATTTCCTTCATCATCTACTGCGTATATTTTGACTATCTTATGTTGCTATTATAGTCTAGTTTTGCAAGCTTACTCTTTATCGAGCTTGTTCGTGACATATGTTTATTGTGGGCGCCCACTTATACATTATCTAATCAGAACCGACGTATTATGGTCTGATCAACCATAGTGCTATTGGTTCGCTTTTTGTATATTGTTTAACGTGGATAGAAACATAGTTAAACTTGGCCCTAGAGTCTAACCCGCGACTGCCTTGGCAATTCTTTTTGGAACTTATTCAATCATCTTTGAACCACTCATTCAAATTCAATAATGTCTTCTTCGAACTCTTTATTTTTGCCTTTTGCCTGTTTTAGAAAGACAAACATCCGTATTTGATATTCTCTTAGTTGTTCACTGTCTATTGCCAAAATAGTTAGCCAGTTACCAACCGATGTGACTGTAACCCCATCTTGAGTTAACCGTCCTCCTCGTGACACTAGATTCATTATCACGACATCTAACCATTCTTGAGACTTAAGAATGAATCAAATCATTCCTTAATCAAATATAAACCTAGACGACCATATTTACTCAAAGAACCATACCTCCCAAGTTCCTAAGTTATTCTCCTTGATCCATCCAATGCCTTATTATTTCTCAAAATTGTGTTATCATGATTTTCTTAGCTAGCGACCCTCGTCCATTACCATATTCGTGAATTATTTTCCTATTTAATGAATTCATGACTTTCTAATTGCACATTTATGCTAAACACCGCTTCCTTGCCTCGCTAAATGAATTATTCATACTTTTTTATCGTTAAACCCTTGTACCCTACCTAATCCTAAATTTCGAGGACGAAATTCTTTTAAGTTGGGTAGGATGTAAATCCCCTAAAATTCTACTATGATTTTTTTAATTGGTATTTAATGATATTTACTAGTACTTCGTATTTATACGCCGTGTACAAGTTCGCATTCTCGTAATGTACGTCGCGTACGAGTTTTCGGTTCGAAATTGCTCGTCAAGTGCGAATATGTGCGAGGTACATATTTTTGTAAAACATTTTTATTGGAGATTTTATAGAAGAATTTTAGTTTCAAAATAATACGTGATAAATATTTAATTACATAAAGTTGTAAAAACATCACATTGAGATGTGCTACAACTTATGTTTTATTGTAATATAAGTAGTAATTCTTTTATGTAAATATATTATTTGTGTGCAAGTGATATGAAATTTGTTTCATGATTTTACGACAACGAGTATAATTATTTTATTGCAAAATGATATTCCAAATATTTAAACATTTATCATAATTTTTGAAATTAATTATTATTATATTTTATTATTTATTAAAATGATATTTGAAATATTGTTTGATTTGATATTTAAATAATTATTATGATTTAAATTGGAAAAGGGTTATTGACCTTATTTTAAATAGCTTTTAAATTAAAGATAAGTTTTATCTCTATTAAATTAGATTTGATAAATTAATTTTAAAAACGATTTGAATTTATATGGAATTTATCCATTGGAATTTAAACCTCCCTAATCCCTATCCAACTGGGAATTCCAACCTCCTATAAAAGAAGAGGTACTCCTCCATAATTCTCAACCACAAATTCCACAACCCAAGAATAGTGCATCGTGTCTGTGTTCCACGACCATCTACTATATTTTCTATTACATTTTACAACTCAACCCGACCCCCTCTTCGTCGTGTCGAACAGCCCCGACACGAGGATACAAACAACGTCGTCTCCTCCTTCCTTCTCCGCCACATCCGTAACCCCTGCTCCTCGAGTCCACACAGAACCACCGCAACCACCCAACTTCGACCATCCTCCTCTGCAGCGTCCCTCCGTCCCTCTCCCCGTCGTCAGGAAATCCACAGCACCATGAACCCGACACCTTCCCGCCATCTTCACCATCATGACCGCCCGTTGCTCCTCCTCGCCTCCTTCTCCTTCCGAGTTCCATCTCCGATTAACCGATCTACCAAAACCCTCACCACCGCAACTGACCAAATCACCTCCAACGTCACTCCAGACCCGCCGCCCGATTCGGCGAGTTCCCAGACAACACCACACAATAAGGAAAGGGAAGAGAAACCCCTACCTCCGTCGGCCGTGCGGGTGACCCCGACTCCAACAAACCCCGACCATCGTACTGACCTTCGTCCGCCGGTGAGGCCATCCGCCGTCTACCGCATCCATCAAATCCCATCCGTCGTACTGATCTCCTCCCCGTTCGCCTATCCCCGCCGCGATGGCAGCCACCGGCGAGAAGCGAGTCGCCGCCGTGCCGGAGCGCCCCACAGCCGTCGCCTCGGCCGCCACGCGTCCCAGAACAGGCCGCCCGACGCAACCAGTCTCCGCCGAGACTCCTCCCGGACTTCGTCGTCGCGCCACCAGTCTCCGCCTCAGCCGTGCCGCGGCGCTGGACCACCCCCTTCCAACGCCGGAGCCGCTGGTAACCATCTCGATCTCCTTTCCCCTTTTCTCGACCACACTCTCTCTCTCTTATTGAATGGGAACAGTTGGTTCCTTTTAAAGTTATCATTATTATTATTATTATTATTATTATTATTATTATTATTATTATTATTATTATTATTATTATTATTATTATCAATCTAAGGGATTAGCAGTATAAGTTTTATTATTATTAATATTATTATTAGTGTTATAATTACTGAGCTTATCATTATTATTATTATTATTATTACTGTCATTATTATTATTATTATTATTTTAGCAGTTCTGGGATTATTTCATTTTTATTATTATTAAGAAATAATAGTTTTATGTTATATACATTATAAAGTGCAGTGGGTTGGATGATTTATATTAGTAGTATATAAAATATTATGACTTTATTTTTAGAAGTATTAATATTATATTAATCTGTTTTTATTGAACAAATAGATGATATTTTCTAAAATTTATTAAAATATTTGACTAATGAAAGGTTGGCTTTCTACAATATTTGTATATTTTACCCTGAGATTTCCAAATATTAGAAATATTTATTACTTTTAACTACTAGTTTTCTATCTATAAATTAATTTTTACAAAACTATAATATTTGCTTAAAAATGAGTTTTCATTTTCTAAGTATTAGTCTAAAAACCTATTTTTACTAATAAGGTTAGTTTCTGGTATTATAAATATTTTTTTAAAATATGGTACGTAACTCTCTACACAAATCCTTCTCGACTACCACCATTAATCGTGACTAAATCATGCTTCCTATTTTCTTGTGGATTCGTACCCTTACTCATTGATCATAGCTATTGGACAACCAGGACTTGTCAGATTATCGCACCACTCCAGGAGATACACCA
The DNA here is from genome assembly GCA_029216955.1 of Iris pallida. NCBI lineage: Eukaryota > Viridiplantae > Streptophyta > Magnoliopsida > Asparagales > Iridaceae > Iris > Iris pallida. The sequence continues at coordinate 10,250,642 of JANAVB010008998.1, forward strand.
GGCAAGATACCTTGCCATTATACTGTTTATTGTCGGTTTGCATTTTTATTACATATCACTGTTCATTTAATTCCAGTTCTTATAGTTCTTGATTTACTGCTTGTTCAGTGATATTAGCTGTACTTTGTTATTATCCTTTGATTGCATATGGACTTAGAGTTAAGAGACTACCGTTGTAGTGTATTGCATATACCTTGGCACAATTGTACCACGAGGATGTGTGAGATGAGTAGCATGTAGAGGTTCTTGCGTATGGGCTGATCCCCCATGTGCATGCGTTAGGGCTAACTGTTAATAGAGGCATGTTAGGAGACTTAGCAGTTAGTAGAGGTATATGGTCGTGGATACGACTTAAATAAGAGCATCGGATGGGGAGGACAATACCTGACGTATGGGCTTCGATTGCACTTTCCTTGTAACCCGGAAGCTCCGTTGGAGATACGGGTATGTTGAGCCTCTCAGGTTTGCCACTGTCGTTTTTGAACGTCATGCGCTTAGGTCACTGGTGCCCAAGTGGGGACTATACCAGATCCCATTTACAGCCAGGGCTCATGCGTCGAAGGATTGTTTCTCAACTACATGTTCACTTTAGTATGGTTAGGTTACCTTATTTATGTCTTGTCACTTTCTTTGATTGTGGCATATTTTATATCCAGTATTTATATGGCATGTTTATTGTATCGTGTTACGTCCCTCTGAGGACCTGGTTATCATGCCAGGTGTGTGTTCTTGTCTTTCGCAGGTGTTCTAGCCGTGGCCATGATCATCTCTATTTCTTCGTGGATGATTGCACTTCGATCGTCTTCTCTTCTCTCGCTATACTCTTTCTTTTATTATGTATTTTTTTCATAGTTGGTTGTGGATTTGTCTCCTCCCAACGATTGTATACATGACAAATTCATAGTTGATTTATATTATTATTCCTTTATTTTGTGGATGAGATTAGTCGTGGTTTACTGTATTTTATAGCTTATGTACACATACGAAGATTTTCATATATTGGAGTATACTTCGTATATGTACAGCTGGCATGGATACGTACCTAGTCCTACGTATTTTGGGACTGGAGCGTTACATCGGTGCATAGGCGCTACCGTGGAGGAGACCCCTAGCGGCTCGACGAGCAGGGGCGGCGCAGAGGCGACTCGCCGGTCGCATCGAGGTGAGGGTTTGGATTTGTGGTTTTTGTTTTCTTCTGTTGATGGTGTTGGTCGGATACTGGGTTGTCGGTGGTGGTTGGGGCGGTGATGATGACGGAGATGGTGATTGGGTTTGGGTAGTTTGTCGTTGGCAGTGGTGGCCGTGGAGTGGTCGGGTCCATGGCCGGGTTGATGGTGGTGAGGTGTGCTGAGTTTGGACGATAACTGTGGGTTGTCGGAAGGGGTGTTGTGGCAGTGGCCGTGGTGGTGGCGTTGGTGGTAGGGAGATGTTGACGGTCGGCAGGGGACAACGGCAGGAGGGGGATGACGAGGATCATATTGGAACAAGGAGAAAAATATTGTACTTGTACTCAAATTGTTTTTATTGGAGAGTAATGCGACACGGACACGATGCACGGCACCGTTGTGGATGGTGGAGAAATCTGTTATGTGGAAAAATAGGAAAAGAGAAAACAATGGGGGTCTCCTTATATAGGAGGTTGAGGACTCAGTTGGATAAATACTAGGATTGTATAAATCCCCAATTAGATATTAACCTATTTAATTTAAAAGTAATTGGATCAAATCCAATCCAATATAGCTTCATACTATATCAAAAATCCATTTAAAAGGAAGTCAATGAAATCTTTCCAAATATAATTTATCATAATTAATTAAATTTAAACCAAAACACTATTTAAAAATACTTTTTCGAATATTAAAATATTAACATTAAATAAATTTTGAAAATAGCATTATATATGATTAATAAAATTTTTGCTCCTCATATGTAATAAATATTTGCATAAAACATGGTTTTCAAATTACTATTTATATAACCTTTTTATGATGTAAAATAGGTTTTGGAAATTCCAAATACGACACATTTTACAACTTTAAGTAATCAAAAATATTTATTATTTATTATTTTAAAAACCAAGCTTTTTTAAAATAAAATATTTTTTACAAAAACATGTACCTCGCACATATTCGCACTCGATGAGACATACGAAAATGCGAACTCATACGAGACGTCACATACGACAAATTCGTACGCGACGTATAATACGACTATGCGACATACAAATACCAAGTAAAAAATTGAAATACTCAATTTATATAAAAAAATTAAAGTAGAAATTTAGGGGGTTTACATCATACCCAACTTAAAAGAATTTCGTCCTCGAAATTTAGGAATAGATATGGTAGGCAGGGGAAAGGAGATAGAGTGAAAAATCCAATCAAATTTTTTGACGAGATGGCAAAGTATACCATGAAATAAATTTTGGAATAATCGAAAGAATTTAAATAACGAGGAAGAATTTAATTCACGGGTATAGTTAGAAGATATCTCATGACAACCCATCAATAACGGTTTTGATCCATACTATCATTCAACAAAATAATAAAAATGTGCAACTCCCAAATAGGCAAAAGTTTTCTCCATCCAACGTACGATCAGTAACTCAAAATTTTACCTTCATTTGATATCGTCATAATCATAAATCCCCTTTTATATTCAACTTTCCATATTTATTAATCCTCTCAAGGTTTATAACCATCATCTCTTGAAATCTTTTTTTTTACCTCCAACAATCGCTCCACAAAAGTTTTGAATTTTCACTATTTTTATATGTCTAATTCAATATCGCAACGATAGAAATTTGATAAGTCAAAAATTTTGGATTCGAAAAAAAGAATTTCTTCCAACATATCTATATACCCTCTTTTTTTTTTGTCAAGCTAGATTCTGGCTTTCATAATCTCTTCGGAGGTTAAGATTCAATAAATATTCAATCAATTTAGTCGTAGATAAAATCATGAATTTATATCTCAAATCGTAAATTTTTGAATAAGCTCAAACTTCCAATTCAATAATCTCTTCTGCTCTTCTTTCTACCTATTTTCCTTCAAGCTAGTTTTCTCTTCCCAAATTCCTTTCAAAATTTCTTCAGTCAATTTAGTCTAGAGTAAAATCAATCTCTCCTTTATATTTACAATCATCACATAGTTAAATTCTGAACCATTAAAAGTTTTACATATTATACTCTTCTTGAATTTTTTAAACACTCTATTTATCATCTCATAAAATAAAGAACCAATTCGTCGAACAAGAATCTACTCTCCCTTGATCATAGAATACACTCCGTCTCATAGGTTTTACCGCAAGATTTCACTTATGCATATTCAAACATCTTATTCAACTTTACCACTACTCTCTCTTCTAGGATTTTTTATTCTAACCTCTTTCCAACCAAAGGATGTCATGACCATTTTCATCTTCGAACAAGGAATCATAAAATGAACACAATTGCATAAACCACGGAGGAATCAAGGTGAAATATGAGTGAAGCAATTTAATCGGAAAGGAGAAAAGTAAAAAGTTGCCAATATTGCATGGAGAGTAGAAGGGTGTTATGCGTAAGTAAAAGGCATGTAAATAAAATGACAAGGTTAAGCAATCAAGTTAACACACAAAGTTTGATGCATAATAAGGAATTAAGTAGGTCACAATCATATATCGGTTTGAAGGAATTGAGTCGAGGTTTATGGTCGATAAATTTATCGGTATCATGGTAAAGATTACAGTTTAGTCTCTTATGACCCAAAGTTATATCATGAAAATAGAATACACGGAGAAGTGTTTTAGTGGCATGTGATATATCTACATGAAGGTGGGCTTGCCTAGGTCTTACATATGGAATTTGTTGGATGGAAAAGTCTAGCATTGTGCTCCAAATATCCAAGTCACAGTAAAGGGCACAAAAGAATTTAAAATAGAAAGTGAGAGTTCATGAGATAATGATTAAAAATAAATGACCAAGTTAACGCATGAAATAAAGATAATTCAGATTCTAGTAGATCAAGGTAAATAAATTAGGTATACAGTTTCTAGAGATTTGATAGCCAATTAGATGGAGTATGGTCGAGGAACAATCTAATCATTTCTCAAGTTTCAAATGGTTAGAAAGTCACGATAAAATCTAAATTTGAGGGAATATCGAATGAGTCAAAATGGAAATATAACCACATGATTTTGTAGATGTCTAACCACACTTGTGTATATACTACCATCATGGTCATGAGAGATATGGCAATTAATGTGGACTACCTTGGTCTATCTTGGTTGCCTATCAAAATAAGATTTTAAATCTATAAATTTGAGTTCCTCAAAAATTTCTCCATATAGTTCTTAAAATAATCTACAAAATCATCTGCCCAACATACTCATAAATGTAAATTTCTTTAATCAACCCCAAGATGACCTTTATCATAACACTGATTTTTTTTTTCCAAAACATGTATCATAAACTAGACTTCCCTTTATCTAGTGGTAACAAAATCATGAATTAAAATTTCTCAAAATTCTAACCAACCTTGAATAAACTTTTATTGCCACAAATCAAACCTATATATTTTTCTCCTTATTAAACCCAAAATTTAAATAGGTTTAACAACCGTAATTCATACAAGAGTTTAACATTTAAAATAATCCTCAATTGATTCTATACCCTTTCAAAATATTTTAAACCAAAATTTGTACTATCATTACGTCAAACTTACAAGTCAAAAATTTCACAAACTTACTAATCGTGACTCGTACAACTTAATTTAAAACCTTAAGACTTTACCTAATTTGTTATCCATCTCACTTAGTAACATTTAAAATTTAAATCCTTTTTAAACTAAATTTATATCCCTTCAAAGATGCATATATATAATCAAATGAATCATAAATATTTTTCAAAGACCTTCAAAAATCAAAACTCAAAATTAATTCAATTTTCCTTTCTCAATTGTATATAGATTCCACTATCCTTTTGTAGATCCAAATAAAGTAAAAATCCGTCGAAGTTATTAATGTTGCTACTACCCAACTTATAATAAATGCTTTTATACACAAATAAGACCTCAATGCATACTAATTGTCAAGGTAATCCTTCTAGCCATGTGTTTGACCTATGAGCATATGCGAGTGTAGTCATCTTCCTAGTTGTCACTAAGCACGAAACTAAGAATTTACAGTAGAAGGAGTCAAGCAAGATACAATTCAAGGAGGGTGAATGAGAATTCGGAATTTGAAGTCAAGAAAGGATGTCAAGTAGGTGGATGAGATTCTATACCCTAATCCTATATTGCAGGTCCGCTCGGTACAGTCATGTAACCGAAATGGAAAACTTGAACTGCATGGGCCACCACAAAAACATGTAACGCCCTAGTCCCAAAATACTTGGGATTAGATACGTATCATGCCAACTGTATACATATGAAGTATATGGACCGTCGCATGTATACATAAGCTATAAAATGTAGTAACCAAAGCATTAAATCTCATCCACAAAAATAAATAATGATATAAAAGCAACTTTGAATTTGTCATGTATACAATTATTGGGCGGAGACAAATCCATTGCCAACAAGTTTAAATAAGAAAGAAATATACAAATAAATAATTTGAGCAAAGCAAATGACGAGTCCAAGAGCAATCATCACTACGGAATAGAGCGCAAGTCATGGTTTTAGCTAGAGCACCTGCAAGAAATCACGAAACACACACCTGGAGAGATCACCAGGTCCTCAGAGGGACGTAACAAGATACAGGAAGAACATGCCATGTATAACTGCATAGGTAACTATAAATCTGTAAGACAATGGGTCCCTAACCATCTATGTGATATGCACTTTGAGGACAACGTTCTATGCAGGGGCTGTAACGGATTCACGCAAGCAAGTAATAAAGAGTGGCCGTCAAGTAGCGCTCATCCGAGACACTATCGGCTGGGCAGCAAGTAGCGCTCATCCGAGTCACTATCACCCAAAAATGTGTAAAAAGTAAATATAGCCCCTACGCTAGTAGCTGTCCCCTCCCTCAAATGATACTGTACATGCATCGTAACTACGACACACCAACACGTTTCGCTTCCATAATACGGTTTATATTCAATAACTGTCAAGTCTTATAACATGCATCTATTGACAGTTATTTCTATGCATGCGCACGGGTGATCAGCTAACACGCAAGTGACCGCTACATGATTCTCACAGCTCACACACATCTCGTGATACAATCGTGACAAAGTCAATGACAAGCATTCTATTGACGGAAGTCTCTTAACTTTAGGTCCACAAGCAAAAAGAAAATATTAAACAAGGAATATAGATACAGTAAACGAAATAAAATGCAACTAATTGTAAGCAGTAAAGATGGCAAGGTATCTTGCCTGGTGTGTCTCCTGAAGTGGTGCGATGATCGAGCAAGTCCTGTTTTGTCCAATTGCCGAGGTCGACGCGTAAGGGTCCAAATTTGCGAGAAAATAGAAAAGTACAGTTTCGTTATGATTTGTGATGATAATCGAAGAGAGAGAGAGAGAGAGAGTTCGAGAAAAAAGAAGAAGTTATGTGTAGTATTTTAGAAAATATTTATAATATTGAAAACTAGACTTTTATTAGTCAAAATATGTTTTAAATAATACCAAAAATATATAAAAGAATTATTATTTTTAAAAACTCGAAGTTTGTCAAAGTCAGGATTTTCAGGGTAAAAATCTGTTTTTTATAAGTAAAATATTTCTCGGATAAATATTTCAAAAGTACCAGAAAAATTATTTTATAAATTGAAACCTACATTTTATGAGCTAAAATATTTATAGGTAATTATCTAATCATTGGAAAAATATTTTTAGGGTGTAGAACTATCCCCAACCCACATCTATATTTTTCTTTGAAATTATTTAATGCATATATACAGTTAAGAAAAACAACTATAATAATAATAATAATAATAATAATAAACATAATAAAAATCCCTAAGACTATACAGCCTATTCTCCTCTTTTAATAATAATAATAATAATGATAATAATAATAATAATCATAATACAAACAAACAAAAAGACCTATTCAGCATCTATCCCCAATTTCTTGCACTTTAAGAGAGAGAGAGAGAATTGGGAAGATGAGGAAGAAGCGGGAGAGAAGGGTTGTACCGGATTTTGCCGACGGCGTCCGGGCGCTAGGGTGGCGTCAAGCTCGCGGACGCGCGGCGGTGCACCGCAGGTGGGCGGCTGGCACGGCGGTTCGAGGAAAGCGGGAAGTCGGAGGAATTGGCGACGGAGAACGCGACGGCGCGGAGGAGATGGGCGGCCGTAAGGGCTCCCGGCGATGGCGCTGCGCCGGAGACTTCACCTGAGAGGCGGAGCGGACGGCCACGCAGGGGTTCAAGGCTCGACGGAGGCTCGACGGCGGCTTCAGAGGGGATCATCGGGGGCGGTGCGCCCATGGAGGAGGCGGCGGCAGATGTGGGCGGCGACGGTACTCATCGGTGGACCGCGGAGTGGTGGGCGGCCGGACACACCATGGCGGCGCGAGACTCGACGAGCAGGCGGGATCCTAGCACGCGGCGACCACCGTGGAAGCTTGGCGGCGCAACTGATCTGACTGGGGAGAGGAGCTCGGCGCACCGTTCACGACGGCTTCGGCGCATAGGCGCTACCGTGGAGGAGACCCCCTGGCGGCTTGACGAGCAGGGGCGGCGCGGAGGCGGCTCGCCGGTCGCATCGAGGTGAGGGTTTGGATTTATGGTTTTTTTTTTCTTCTGTTGATGGTGTTGGTTGGATATTGGGTTGTCGGTGGTGGTTGGGGCGGTGATGATGACGGAGATGGTGGTTGGGTTTGGGTAGTTTGTCGTTGGCAGTGGTGGCCGTGGCGTGGTCGGGTCCATGGCCGGGTTGATGGTGGTGAGGTGTGCTGAGTTTGGACGATAGCTGCAGGTTGTCGGAAGGGGCTGTTGTGGCAATGGCCACGGTGGTGGCGTTGGTGGTAGGGAGATGTTGACGATCGGCAGGGGACAACGGCAGAAGGGGGATGACGGGGATCGTATTGGAACAAGGAGAAAAATATTGTACTTGTACTCGAATTTTTTTTTATTGGAGAGTAATGCGACACGGACACGATGCACGGCACCGTTGTGGATGGTGGAGGAATTTGTTATGTGTAAAAATAGGGAAAGAGAAAACAATGGGGGTTCTCCTTATATAGGAGGTTGAGGACTCAGTTGGATAAAAACTAGGATTGTATAAATCTTCAATTAGATATTAACCTATTTAATTTAAAAAGTAATTGGATCAAATCCAATCCAATATAGCTTCATACTATATCAAAAATCCATTTAAAAGGAAGTCAAGAAATCTTTCCAAATATAATTTATCATAATTAATTAAATTTAAACCAAAACACTATTTAAAAATACTTTTTCGAATATTAAAATATTAATATTAAATAAATTTCGAAAATATCATTATATATGATTAATAAAAATTTTGCTCCTCATATGTAATAAATACTTGCATAAAATATGGTTTTCAAACTACTATTTATATAACATTTTTGTGATGTAAAATAGGTTTTGGAAATTCCAAATGCGACGCATTTTACAACTTTAAGTAATCGAAAATATTTATTATTTATTATTTGAAAAATCAAGCTTTTTAAAATAAAATATTTTTTACAAAAATATGTACCTCACACATATTTGCACTCGACGAGACATACGAAAATGCGAACTCACACGAGACGTCACATACGACAAATTCGTACGCGACGTATAATACGACTATGCGACGTACAAATACCAAGTAAAAAAATTAAAATACTCAATTTATATAAAAAAAAAAAATTAAAGTAGAAATTTAGGGGGTTTACAACAATTCATTTCTTTTCTTCTTACTTGTGTTTGTGTGAGTGGTCATTGGTGGGGTGGGGGTGAAAGCAGCAGTAGGCCACTCATGGGGACGCGGCTAGGTGTGGGGGCAGCACGGCACGGCAGACGCGGCAACGACGAGACCATGGTTCAGGACGTGTGGTGCTGTATAGCAAAGAAAGACGAATGTGATATTTCTGTCCAAAATTTGAGTTGACCGTGAGTTGGAGACGATTTCCATCGAAAGTGGGAGAGGGTTCGTGCTTTATGGTAAAGCAGTGGGGTGCACCATAAATATGGATAAATAAAGTGGGGTGCAACTCAAATTTTCTCTATAAGTATTTCAACCGAACGAACCGAATTGCTTATTTGGTTCGGTTCGGTTTAGATTTCGGTTTTGACTAATTTGGTTCGGTTTCAGCTTTGGATTTTTAGAATATATTTGAGATATTTAGATTTTGAGTCTCAAATAAGTGCTGAAATTTGTGTTTGGGCCTCCATATTATACGTAATTAATTAGTATTTGGGTCTCAAAAGTGTCACAAAATATAATTAGTATTTTTGATGAACTTTTGAGACATTAGTCACACTTTTAAGATCCAAACATTAATTATGTATAATATATAGACCCAAATATAAATTTTAAAATTTATTTGAGACCTAAAGTCTAAATATTCCAACATATTTTAACCAAACGAAACGTATTTCCTAATCCGTTCGATTCGATTTCACCTTTTGAATTTTTAAAATTTCGACTAATTCAATTTTAATTATTTTAATTCCATCGAAACAGAATAAACCGAAGGCTCACCACCGGGTATAGCAAGAAGTTGAACCTGAGAAGCAAACGTTACAGTTTTAGCACAAGGTAATGCTGTTCCTGCGGGCACCCACAAGAATAGAAGGAAGGAAACATGTGATTAACATTAACACGAGGAGTCCGCATCTTGGCATCCACACAGCCCACCAAATACGAACCCTTGCTCTCTATAAAACGCACCAAACCCCAATTTCTTCTTTGCCATCGCTCGCTCTCTCTCTCTCTCTCTCTCTCTCTCTCATATCGAAAGAAAGAAAGAAAAGAAAAAAAAATGTCTTGCTACGTTGGGAAATACGCTGGTATAGATCTCCTTTTCCTTCTCTCCTCTTTTGTTGCTCCTCATCTATTTGTTATATATCTATTTGCTATCTGTTGTATGCGACTGGATCTACAATTTTTATTATGTTATAGTCATTTGATTTCTGGATTTTGGAATGGGATTTCTAAACAGGAGTTTCTTTGCAACTGGATCCGATAGTTTTTTCGTATTTTTTTAAGGTTGTTTAAGGATCTGATTGCAGATTTTGGGGGTGTTGTTGGTTTTGGCTGATCTGATCTCTGGGGAATGTTCACTTGATAGATAGATCTGTGTCAGGGTTTTGTTTCCGAACTTCTGGGGTTGTGACCCGACATGCCCAGATTACTTCTGGGATTAATTGCAATTTTTTTTTATTTTACCATAGACGTTGGTTTGGTTATCAACGTCCATGTTGTCCACTCTTTGTTTCATTGGGTGTAATTACCAGTCCTATATACGGCTTATGCCCACAATGTCCTGCATCATTGTAGGTTGGCAGCACATATGAAATCAGTATTCTTTGGACCCATCTCATAAAAGTATAGTTCGATTTTTTGCATATTATTCAATTAATACGAATGATTGTATGATATATTTTAGGGTTATTTAGTTTTAGGGTCTCTTATAATATTCTAAATTTGCGTTTAGTTTTCCTATTGCCCAGACGGTTGACATGGATTAACTGTTAGATCTCGTTTAGGTCTCCCTAATATTTGAAATTTGCATTTTACTTTTAGGGTTTCATATAATATTCAAAATTTGTGTTTAGGTTTTCATTTTGGGTCCAAGCTAATCCTGAACCGTCAGGACGGAATAGGCCTAAACACAAATTCTGAATATTATACGAGATCCTAAAACTAAATAACCCTATATTTTATAATGTCAAATATATGTTTTTCTTATTTTGAGTTATTTGTATTTACCCCAATCTTATTTTTGTAACTCTCTTACCCCAATTTTAAATTTAATTAGTGCAACCCACATGTGTTAAACATTGAGAGGGGGATAAATACAAAAAAAATACTTTGCTAATGTATGAATGGGGGAGGGGTAAATACAAAAAATACTTAGGCCTCGTTTGGTTCACGGAAAGGAAATGCATTCCTTTGTATTTTCCATGGGAATAGAAAAGTAGGATTCCTGTCACATTTTCTTTCGGTTTGGTTGGTGTAGGAAAGCAAAGCAAAAATATAGCAATGTTCCAATAATATCCTTACATATAAAATAAAAATAACATTATAAAAAATAACATTAATGGTAAAATAAGTAATAGCACATGGTTACTTTTGTCATAGCTTTTGTAATAAATGTTGGAAAATGAGAAGGAAAAATCAATCTCATGGGTCATGAGTGGAACCATATTCCCTCCAATTTTTCCCCTTGTGAGGAAATTGATTCCCAAGTTTGTGGTTACCAAACAAAGGACTTTCCTCCTTCCTTGAATCCGTGAACCAAACGAGGCTTAATGTATGAATGGGGAAGGGGTAAATACGAACAATACTTTGCTAATTTAATTAGTGCAACCCCCAATTTGTCTCCAAAATGTCAACTGCTTCAAAGCAATTTTTAAAAAAAAAAATAAAAATCTTGCATGTAATTCTTTAGTCTAAGTAATCATAAATGGTAAACACATCTTGGAAACTTTACTCTCACTTCTAAATCTTTGTTGGAATAATAACATCTGTATAAATTGGCTCCATTTGCTACTTCAAAAGGATTCAGTTTAAACCTGCTGGTAAATTGGCTTTCTCCCTGCCTAATTAGTAAACCAGTGGTTGCCCAGTTCCTTCAGATTTTTTTTTTTTCCTTCTGTACTTAACTTATAACCATTTACTTCATAGTTACATGGTGTGATAAATATTTTGTATTATGGAGTACTGGCATATGATACTGTGGTTATTTACTGTAGATGTAATATCAATTTGGCATTTTTTTTTCCTGATATGGGGCATGAAATGAACAGTCAGGTCATTTAAGATGGTTTTAGTATATAGCAAAAGGTTGTCTTTACGCCTAACAAATGTCCGTTACACTGAAATTGATAATTGCAAATCCATTTTCATAGTTTTACTTTGCTATATTCATCTTTTTATTGTTTCTTTCACTTCTGCAGTTGTCGCAGTTATTTTTTTTACTTTCTATTTTTTCTTCAAAGCTTAACTTGGATTTCAATTCCATTGCAGATGAGCTCATTGCCAATGCTGCTTACATTGGCACCCCAGGCAAGGGTATCCTTGCAGCTGATGAATCCACTGGTACCATTGGCAAGCGTCTCTCCAGCATCAATGTCGAGAACGTTGAGGAGAACCGCAGGGCCCTCCGTGAGCTCCTCTTCTGCACTCCTGGTGCCCTCCAGTACCTAAGTGGTTGCATCCTCTTTGAGGAGACCCTCTACCAGAAGACCGCCAGTGGTAAGCCCTTCGTCGAGGTCCTTAAGGAGGGCGGAGTCCTTCCCGGTATCAAGGTTGACAAGGGCACCATTGACCTCGCTGGCACCAACGGTGAGACCACCACCCAGGGCCATGATGACCTTGGTAAGCGCTGCGCCAAGTACTATGAGGCTGGTGCCCGCTTTGCCAAGTGGCGTGCTGTCCTAAAGATTGGCGCCAATGAGCCATCCCAGCTGTCGATTGATGCCAATGCCCAAGGCTTGGCACGGTATGCCATCATCTGCCAGGAGAATGGGCTGGTACCAATTGTAGAACCAGAGATTCTCGTTGATGGAACCCATGAAATCAACAAGTGTGCTGATGTGACAGAGCGAGTACTTGCTGCTTGCTACAAGGCCCTCAATGATCAGCATGTCCTCTTGGAAGGTACTCTTTTGAAGCCAAACATGGTGACCCCAGGCTCTGATTCTGCCAAGGTAACTCCCCAGGTGGTGGCAGAGTACACCGTTCGGACTCTCCAAAGGACAGTCCCAGCTGCAGTGCCGGCGATCGTCTTCCTCTCTGGAGGGCAGAGCGAGGAGGAGGCTACTTTGAACCTGAATGCCATGAACCAGCTGAAGGGGAAGAAGCCGTGGTCGTTGTCGTTCTCCTTTGGCCGTGCGTTGCAGCAGAGCACCCTCAAGACCTGGTCCGGCAAGACGGAGAACATCGAGAAGGCCAGGGCAGCGTTCCTTGCTAGGTGTAAGGCAAACTCTGAGGCAACCCTCGGAACGTACAAGGGCGACGCTGCCAAGGGAGAAGGCGTCTCCGAGAGCCTCCACGTTAAGGATTACAAGTACTGATTATGTTTCTTTGCTAGTGAGAGTGTGAGGTAAGAGGGATATGAGGTGGTTTCCATCATCCCGAAAGATTTTAGGTTTGCTTTTTTTTTTTTCCCCTGTTTCTGCGTATTAGAGGTTCTTGCTGTAATAAGTTGGAGAGGCATGTCATGTGACCTCCAGATGACTGTTAAGTTTTTCCTGTGACCTTGACAAAAGCTTTTTGTATCCTCATGTTGTGATATGTTTTATTCGGACCCTTGTTGCTCTCTCTCAATAGATTTTTGTGATGGCATTTTGTTGTGTTCTTATTTGCTCATCAAATGTATCTTGACATGGAAGGAGCTGCTTCCGTGAGAAACTGTTTGAAGCTTCAAAAATGATTGAAGCAAAATCTTCATTTGGTTCTAAAAATATTAGTCTAATTTTTGGACTGTTCGGGTTTTCGGAGACTCTCCTGCTATCTAAATAGTGTTTTTAGGCTTTTCTTCTGTTGATTATAAACCTAAATATTGTTTGTGATGATTGTGTCTGTCATTTGTTGTCTCTGTTAATTCTGTGGACACGCTTGCAGCAAGAAGCGATAGCATTATCAGAAGACAGAGATGCTGTAATTGCCATTTTAACTGCTCAAAAGAGTGGTTATTAAGGGACCAGGTTAATGTCGAGCCCAAGGTGAATGGGTTGTACACTCTTCACCATCAAGCGAAGCATATTGGGGGTGGGAACGTTCTGCTCTTAAGGTTGATTGGTTGGTGGAAGAAGTGTAAATCCAAAAATGAAATAAAGAGTTATTTTGAATAAATAACCCAAATCCCCCTCCACCCCCAACCCCCCCCCCCCCAACCATCCACCACCACCACACAACCCAAAAATATTTTAATAGTTCCATCATTTCTTCCGTTAGGTGCACTTCAGATTTGATCCACATGACATGTAAAATACAAAGAGAATTTGAGTTACATTCTACTTTATTTATCCAAATTCAAAGTGCACCCCAAATACAAGAATGAGGTACTTTCCACTTTTGACGGAAATTCAACTCACGGTCAACCCCTATGACAAATTTTTTTGACCAAATTATCCCTCACCTCTTCCCCACGCGTCCCCCTCTCCCCCTCTCCCTGTGGCCCTCGCGCATGACCCCCGCCTCGTTGTCGCTGCCGCTGCTACTGCCGCGCCGCCGCTGCTGCTGCTACTGCTGCGCCACCACTGCTGCCGCTGCTACTGCCACCTGCGCGCCGCTGCTGATACTGCCCGCGTGCCGTCCCCCTCCCCCCCCCCCACCGCTATTGCTGCTCCTGCCGCGCGTCGCTACTGCCACCGCTGCTGCTTGCCACTGCCACGGTTGTTATTGTCGCTGTTGATGCTACGGCTGCAGTAGCGAAAAAGGTGGCAGCCGAAGGGGGGGTGTCACGCCCCGATCCGAAAAATCGCTCGTCCTTGATAGATTTTATCCGAATCATCGTCCTCGCAGGGGTGTGATGCTGCACGAGCCTGGAGTTGCGCTCGTGCAAGGCAAGATAACAGGTTCACATAGTGTTTATCTTAAATTGATAACATAAGCAGCGGAAGAAAAACAGAGTATACAATAATAATCTCTTTTATTAATAATGAACTGAAGATTACAAAGGCTCTGAATAGCCCAACTTAACATGCCAATTGGCGGTCCCCGTGGCCGTAGTCCGTTGGGAACGGTGGAGCACCCCGGCGCAGTGGCGCGGGTTCGAGCCCCCTTGGAGGCATGTCTCCACCATTAAGAAGTGGACACCCTAAAAAAATGCCAATTGACTACAACGCTCATGATCTCTCTAGCTCACAAAGAATTATATTGTTCCATACATTATGTCTCTTTATAGCTAACAAATAGTCCTCGGCCGAACATTTCCATGTTGCAAGTCCGAACGCCAAATGCGGTAGCTCCTCTTAAAACGCTAAGGATTCCATGCCTCGGCGCATCCAAGCCAAGCCCCGTCCTGAGCCGATCATAACCTGAATCTGCAAGCAAACTAGTGGGGGGGTTAGTGCTTTCGTCCTCGCTGCACTGATTAATACCCACTCGCACCCAACCAACACTAAGTACATTTAGTGAAACATGCAACATTATTTGGTGATCTTTCTATTTAGCCTTAGGGTCAGTTTCATGGCAACATTCAAGCATAGCAACTTATTATAAATGTGTCCAATACCGTGTTCCTGTAGCAGATACAGTTAGACATAATATGAACATAAATATAGTGATCGTACTCATCTCCGTCCTATTTTGCTCGATCTGCAATGGTTAGAACTTTACATAACCAATGATACGATTCATCGCAACCAATCAACCAAAACTTAAACATATGCATAAGGGTGGCAGGTCCTGCGCCTGCACCCAACTCTAATCTCAGCCCACCGGCCCTATCTATGTAAAGGCAACGGTGTTTTGCACCGTAATGGACTTGGCATCTTTATGTGTAAGCCTACGATCGCTCCAGTACGGGTTGCTAGTCCAGTATCGGAAGGATCCCAAACATACTGATATCACAGCTTATCACTTCACTGGCCGGTCGCAACCCGTCCTAATGATGTGCACCATAAATACCATACATAATTCCCTCCTAGGCCGAACAGTCCCAGTGCCCCAGTCGTAACCGTTCGAGGGAAGCCGCACCCGTGCACGAGCCATCCGAGTCCATTGACCATGTAATACGCGCCATAGCAAACAAGTCATATCATTCCAACCAATCTTATGTTCCATAAACATAATCCGTTATCACTATCTCAAGTTCCATTGGCATTATGCCCCAACATATCCGTATTGATGCACGATGCTCAACGGCTTAAACTTCTCGTACTTATACTCAACGCGTTCTATTCATAAGTTATTCACATAACCGTAGTTCCTTAGTTACTTAGTCATTTCGTAGCTTTCGTGCACAAGGGCACGCTTAACTCCATAATCAATATTCTAGGCCTAGTGTTCAATATTCTCAGAGTCGTGCACGTGATGCACATCTCGATATTGTCTTTCAATGTTCTACTATCACCGCCCTACCGCGACCCGTACATTTGATGCACGTCGCTTCAATTGTTCAATGTTCCATGTTCTATCTTAATGTTCGACACACACTAAGACCTTTAATCGTTCGAGCCACGCTCGCTACTTGATAGCAACTTACGCATACAAGGATACATTTTATTAGACGTGAAGGAGTAGGGAGAGAGAGAGTCAAGAACCCGCCCACCTTAAGCTGATACGCCTTGTCGTCTCGCCGAGCTGATGCGGCTCGATTCCATAACTTGGTTACACGGCTAACTCCTCTGACTTAGCCATTCTGTTGAACTACTCGATTGGTTCAGCCTATCGTGCCCATGCCACAATCCGTTGTAAGGCGACGATTTGGTTTCGCTGACATCATTTCGAATAAGGCAAAATATCGACCCTTTACAATCTAGCGTAAAAGCACAGCCTGTACACTAGGTCAACCAAAGTTAATACCTTGTTCAATCGGACTTATGCTTTGCATCGATTCGCATCGATACTTCATCGGGTCAACGCAACTCTTCGGGTCAACGATTCATCGTAATACACCGTACAAAGCGGGGCATTACATAATATACCACTCAAAACATGGTTCGTCCTCGAACCGAAACCAACACTCAATCCAAGTGTTTCGCTAGATCATTTCACGATCTCGTGCCACTATCATTTGAATCATACAACTTAGTTTGGATCATACACATATTTTAGGCGTCCCACCAATATATGCATTTCAGCCAAGCTCAGTTGTAGGATATCGGGACAAAGCTAACAGGCTCAACTTAAATTCTCAAGCACCAGTTATCCCGCACTCGACTTGATCAAATCTTAGCGTCTATTTCCAAAGTTTTTCTCGTATGTATTATTCCAAAACACGTAATCTTCCAAACATTTCTGCATATAACTTAACTCAAAACTGTTACTTCGATCCCATAAGTTTCTTGTCGGCCATCTAATGCTCGCATTGCATTAAGTCATTGCGCATCCGATCGCAATAATTCTCCACAATGCCTATGTAGTGCCCCATCCCGTTCAGTCAATCGGAGGAATCGAAACGCCAATGGCGTTCGGACTTAGCCATGCAATGGCGACTCGAAGGCCCGCTCGGTCGAGACGACCCCTCGCTCAGGTGGGTGGCTTCGGTGAACTTGCCTCAGCTTGGCCTTCACACTAATAAATCGAAAGTTTCAAATGCACAAGTAGGCTTGATAATAAAAGAGACGAATCCACATAGCTAAGAGAATAATCCCAAGTCGAGTCGGATTGAGTTATACTATGGAAAGGTCCAACGGTCGGCTTAGAGTTGGTGCACAACGTGCTTTGAAAATGACACTCGGTCCCTTATCTCGTGGCTTGGGAGAAGGAAAGTTGGTCTTCGACACAAAACTATGAGTTAACCTAAGTCATAGGCATCACCCGCGTAGATGATCGATAAAGCATGCATGCTTCCACGATGCAAGGCTTGGCATAGCCTTTGCTCGTCCCTCGAGTTAATTTGTAGGCTCGATTAAGTTAGGCAAAGTAATGCTGGGCTATCGAAGTCATAGCAAGCACTGTTCCGCTCTTTCTACGGTGGTCAAGTTGTTTATTCCCACGATCTCAAGGCTCGTCATAGAGTATGACTTGGGCGATAGTGTCGCGTAGAACGTGTGTCGGTTTAAGGCACGAGCCACGGTTGGTTAAAAAAATTTAGTCACGGTCCTTTGGCACTTAATAAATACGTCATGTTCAAGTTAAGAGGAAGGCTATACCGTAGCCGTTCCCTAAGTTCAAAGACTGTTAGGTCTGAGCGATGGTTAGTCGCAAAGGAAAGTTTGAGCTATGGTTAGTCGCCGAGGCGGTCCCTTGTTGGGAGTCTCATGGTTTCGATGCACGATTTGCAAGTATTGTTTCAAAGCACGGTTTGCTAAGTTTGGTTGAGTCGTTCCACAAAGTAGGCCTTGCATTTACGTGAGTCTAGATGTTGTCGTAGGTGCGTGGTCATGGACGACTTGTCGACAAGGGGTGTTTTTACCGTTTCTTTGGATCGGAAAGCCTGGGCCAACGGACCGATCCGGCCATGGAGGAAACGGGGTAATAGCCGAGCTAGGTAATAGGCAACCAGTAGTTCGGGGACTTGCATCGGGGCTCGCTACTTGCGGTAAAAGGATCCCGTTTACCAGGCTATGTCCGCAATGGCTTGGGCCAGTGACCTTTCATATAGATGAGTCGGCATGGCGGCAATCCGCGTGTGTGCCTTTGGATTGAGTCTAGTTGAATGTGTGTATGCAGTTAGAACACAAAATTTTGGGCCTAAGTGTTAGCCAAATGATTACATCGTATTTTTGAATATGGATAATCAGTTAAGTTTAACATAATGATGTCACTAATATTCATATACTCACTATCATGTTGCTACTTAAACTTAGCATTGTCCTAATTGTCCTATATCATATTATCATGCTTGTATCGTACTGTAACATATTTTGCTCGTCTAACATGTATTTGTAGACATGCAGTAAGCATGATCGATCATGATCAAACCAGGACATAGGCAATGAAAAATTAATGATGGACCAAAGACGGCGTCATACAAAAAGATTTCTCCGAACCGCCTAGCGACCTATCCGGGGCCTCGTATCGGAGGTTCCGCTGCCCGGTCAGCGGACAGGGGTCGAAGGGGCAGCGTCCTCCATCGGGGGTTCGGGGGCGAAGCCCCCGAAAGGTATTCAGATTTCTAGATCTGCTTATCTTTGGACGACTGCTGTCAAGGAAAAAGACGTCTTCAGGTCAGCTCAAATATCAGAAGAAATACGTCATCAAAGGGCTCTTGGTTTTCCTATTTGTTCCAAGTCTGTAATCTTTAATTTATTGAGTGTAGGAGAATGTGTATGTTGAGTCACACTGTGTCATCTCAACCCCTAGACATATCTCTCCAAGCTCTACCATACAAATAGACCAATTCCTGAACCAAGCCCAAGCTCCACCAAGCCCAACAAAGCCCAAAGGCCATTCTGCCACCTAGGAGGCAGAGTTTGGGCCGAACTCTGCCCCCACACAGAGTTCAGGCCGAACTCTATCTCCTTATTTCCAGTACCCTAATTTTTAGGGCTTGCTTGGTACAAGCTGTCCAACGTTCAAAAAAATTTGAATTCTTCGGACAGAATTCGGGCTGAACTCTGCCTCCCCAGAGTAGTATAAATAAGGCTTGATTTCTCTCATTTCATATCATCTTTCTATCTCTCACTCTCAATCATCTAAGCCTTATACTAACTAAGCTTTACTCTTCTAATCTACTAGCCACAAAACTTTCTAAGCCCCAAGGTGCTCAAGTGTGATTCAGCTAGAAGTTTTTGTGCAAGAGTTGAAAAAAAAGTTACTTGGACAATTCCAAGTTTTTCCACCTACGAATATGTAAGAACTTGGCATGCTCTTCTGAGTAAATGCACGTGGTTGTACACTATTTCAAAAATAGTGGATTTCAATCCTGAGCTAGAGTTCTCAGACCTGAACTAGTCCTCCACGAGGGAAACCAGGTTAAAATTGTTGTGTTTGCGTATGCTCTTTGATCTTTATTTGCTTTCGCATTTCTCTCTGATTTATTTACTATCTTTATAGTTATTTTGTGGAGGTGATATAGAGTTAATTTTTATTTGGTGATTATCGACACAAACTCTATTCACCCCCCTCTAGAGTTGCCTACACGTTATTTCAATTGGTATCAGAGCAAGGTCTCTATTGTTAGGCTTAACATCCTTAGAGTAAATCCTTGTTAATTTTTCTATGGCACCGTATTCCTCCTCTTCCGATAAAGAGAGTTTTACTTCTAGTAGCATGGACAATCATGTTTCTTCTAAATGCGAGAAATGCTCTAAGTGGAAAGTCATGGCTAACCAATCCTTAAAGATTATTAAGGCTTTTCATTCTACAAATGAAGAACTTTCAGAAAAGGTTATTCATTTAGTAGAATCTAATGAGGCTTTGAGAAATAAAAATAATGATTTATTATCTAGACTTGATTCTTAAAACTCATCTTGTATTTCTTTAAAGAGTTTGAATGAGACTTTAATTTTTAAAATCAAATCTCTTTTCTCATCAATAGAAGATCTTAAGAAGCAAGCACATGAGCTAAATCATTTGCATGATTCTTCTATTGACTCTTTAAAGAAACAAAATGATAATTTTATTTCTAGAATTGCTTTATTTGAAAAAGAGAATTATGCTTTAAATGCTAAATTTGATTCTCTTACTTGTTTGCATAATGATTTGCTATTAGAACATGATATTCTTAAGACCAAATCCATGCATGCTCAATCTAGGGATATTCATCATTCTAGTATGTAACGTGTTCATAATCATGCTCATTCCAATACACGTGCACACGTTGGTATTAGGTGCTTCTATTGCTCTCGTATTGGACACATGAGTGTAACTTGTCCTATTCGTAGGAGTTTTTCTACTAATGCAAGAGTAAATAGTATATGGATCCCTAAAGCTAACAAATGTGGATCCAAGTTTATTTGGATACCAAAGTCTTCGCCTAATGTTGTAGCTGGAGCTACTTATATCGGGACATAGTACCGAGGAGCATGTTGGTGGTTGCAAAGCTCAAAGGTCATTTTCCAAGCAATTGTACCAACACAAGTGTGGCCACCAGAGCCACTTTGGTGACATGCTAAACGATTCTTTTAAATGGTTTATATTTGTAGAATCTAGCATGTTTTCTTGCTACTAGCCCACATTAATATCCTAGTTAAGTATTATATAAATCAATGTGAGATATTATACTAGCATGCTTAGTTACTTTTCTTATTATTTCTTTTATCTAGCATGACTAGTTACTTAGCTTAAATGATTAGTTCACACTATGTACTATATTACTCATTTTCTATTAGTGTGACACATTTACATATGCATGATCGCTATTCTTTGTCTTTGTTTATAAAGGATGTATATCACTCTAGTTTATAGGAGCTTGATTCTTGAATTTTGTTTTAAAGCCTGACTCTCCATTTTTTAAAGTTTTGAGATAGTTACTTCTTGCCGATTTGTATTTAATATGTCATATTTATCTTAATCGGTATTTGTGAATATATGTGTTTAGCACAAGCTTCTTATCACTTGACAAGTACACACTTAAACTTCCATTTTAACCTTATGCTTACATAATATATTCATTATTGATTTTCATGTTTTATTTTTTATTAAACCTCTTATAAATCAATTATGTATTTGTCTAATAAAGTCTATTTATATGTGTTTTTGAATTTGTGATAGTTTTTCAAACATTCATTAAGGATACATGACTATATTCATTAAATCTTTATTTACATGTAGATCATGTATTTCTTATATTGATATATATTTTTTGGATAAATAACTTTTTGTGAACATATGAGTTAAGCTCCAGTTTTATATTGTTTTGAAAAATATTTAATTATACTTGCTTCCTTCAAACTTGTGCTTATCCCATAATTTAGCTATTGATTCCTTGACCAAATTTGTTCATCTCTTCTTGAACCAATTAGCTTCTTCCTTAAAGTTTTCTTTTGACGATATCTTCTTGGCTTCTTTTTTGTTGACTTTATGGATACATACCTTTTAATTGATTTTTTTTATCTTTTCATGTATATATATATATTAATAATTTCTAACTTCTGATATTTATTTCTTCAAGTTATGATGTTAAGAGAAAATGTTTATTAGTGTATCGTTCATGACTTTTGTGAAAGTTCTTTTAAGGATTGCATGGTTTTGTACTTTACCTTGTTAAAATCACCGTACTTATTAGTGCACATTTTGAGTATATCTTCTATATATTTATCTCCATAAGTGCATTATAAAAATGTTTGTTTTGAAAATATTATTAGCAAATTTTGATGATCATTCTTTTATTATTTGGATATTTACCTTTCTTATACTTAGGGATTTTGGATTTTGATGCTGTTTCATGATACTACATATATTCCTTTAAATCTAAATTCTTAAAAGTAAAAAATATTTTGGGAACAAGCCGAAAGGATCCTTCTGTCATACAGGTGTAAATAGCCTGAAGCGACACGGTGCACTAGTCTTTGGACTACCGCTAGCTGAGAACCGGCCCCTACAGCTAACCCAAAGTGATCAATACTTTATAGACTTAAGATTTATTAAGGTTTACTTGCAACCATTATCTAGTTCTGGATCCACCCCTAAGTTCCAGAATACATCATCATATCAAGCTATAAATATTTTATTATTATTGTCCAATGATGTTTTTGTAACACTTATGATACATGTAATTGATATATCATACTTTTCATGTCTTTAGCTACTATGGTTTGAGCTTTTGCGTTGAGATTTTCCATTTCTAGAGAATACACTTTCATAATGGCTATAATTTTGCATTCTCTAGATCAATCTATTATTTTATTATCGTGGGTTAATCTCAATACTTGGCAAAGAGATTTGCTTCATTGTGTTTTCATGAATATCCTTTTAGCCTCATTTTGAGAATAGTATAATTCTTTTTTTTAGGTTATCCTCTTGCTTTTATTCTTGCTCAGCAAAGAGTATATAAATCATTTTGATCACTCCAAATGTATTACCCTTATTGTGAACTCTATGCTTAAGCATGTATTTTCAGTGTTAGAGACTTAAGATTTAATGAGCACATTTATCCTATTAATGGCCTACCTCATTAATCTTAATTAGTTATGTAGCTAGCTTGCTTATTTGCGATGTATTGTTAAGCTACATAATTTTTTTGTTCACATTCACTCATCTAGCTATCTTCTTGAATTTTAATCTATATGTGATATGCTAGTTTACAAAAACAAGATTTATAAATTTTCTTGGTGAGATTTGTATTCTATTTTAGATACATATGTTTGATCTCTAAAATTAGTTTAACAAAAAAAATTTGTTTCCATTGAGGTTTGTGGTTCATCGCTTTAACATTTTCCATAGTAGTCATTGGTAAGCATCTCTTAAATTTCTCTCATCTTTTGAGTCATGATTTTATCATATTATCATTTCCTTGGAATAAATTTGCAATCATTTAAATAAGATTGACTCATTTCTATATTTTCCATTGGTTTGTTTATATGGTTTTTAGATGAGATTTATGACGGATCATAATTATATATTGGTTTACTTTATGAATGATCCTAATGATTGAGTAGTCCTATATTATCTAATTATGTGGTTATCAAGTTAATTTATTACTCTACTTTGACTACTCATGGATTATCACATATGCTCTTTGCTATTTGAACTTTATTGGTTTCTCATTTAGTATTAGCAAGGTTGGATTATTACCAGTTGATAGGTACATATGTGGTAAAACATACACAGTCCTTTTAAAGCAATAAATTGGTTGATCATTCTTAATTAGATAATCATGGACATGATATTTGAGTTTTTTTTTTTTTTTTTGTATTTTTGAGCTATATTTGGACTTTCACCATGATTGATTTAATTGACTTTATTTCTTTTCATGATGATCTTCTTTTCAAAAGTTAAAATGCATTGATATATCATTTTTAAATATGAGATTCTTCTATATAGGCTAATGTATGTCATCTTTTGATTAAATGTGCTTAATTAAAATATTATTTTGATCATTCATCTTTAGTAGCTATTAAGTGGATATCTCTTCTTGACTAAAAATGACATTATTCGTTTTATGACGATTTTATAACTTTATATGCATTAAGCAAGGGGGAGAAATCAATAGTTGATTTACCCCTAGATCTTTAAGTTATCATTTTTTTGCTATAAGTGCTTTGGAACTAGATACGCATATTTTAAGGGGGAGCAAATAAATTAGTCCAATTCATTTATATCCTTTAATATGTCGTATACCTAGTTCATCATTGACCTATTTTTTATCATTATTTATATCTTAGTGATTAAGTTTATGATACTGTTGTTTTGTGAAAGGTTTATGAGAGTATATGCAATTATTTTCATAATATTATCTCTCTTTTATATGAGTCATCTCGTTAATATTAACTTTCGTATCTTATCTTGATGACTTTTGTGCTTTCTTTGATTTAGCTTTCCTTGTTGAGGCCTTACCCAAAATTTATGATTTTATCTATATTGGTAATAGTTTGAGGGGGAGCATTCAAGTCGACTGAATTTCTCTTTCTCAAATATTTTTCTCCTTTACCTACATGTTTATCTAAAGGATATTCATATAGCATGATAAGGTAATTGAGTTCAAATGTATGAATTTTGGATAAGCAAATACATTTGTAGCTAATGAGATCATTTTATATCAATTGCTCTATTTTACATTGATCACTCCTTTATTTTGTTCCACTATTTATCTGTGGACAATTGTGACTATCATAGTTTCATTGATCAATATTTCAAGTTTATATATTTCAATTGATATCAAGTTTATATATTTCAATATCTTAATTGGTATCTTGTTTCTTTGATATCTATTATTTACAATTATCTAATTCCCATGGTTTTTGATTGAATTTTTTTTCAAAACTAGAGCAATATTTCATAATATGTTTTTGGATGTCTTTCTTGGATTTCATGTTGGTAAACTATCTATTGACTATTTTCAAATTCTTTTAGTTTTACCAACTATTTGTGTTTTGACAAGCTATTTTCTATTTGGCACTCTACATTTGGTATGTAGTTTATGTACTTGTTTTTCTACACTTCTTCTATTGTTCTTCATTTAGTATATCTTGATCATGATTGTCTATGCCTTCCTCCTTTACTTATGCTTGAGTTCGTTTTATCTCTAATTACGGGGAAGCTTATTTTTTGATCATGTCAAGGGGGAGGAAATAAGTTTAAGTTAGCACACAATCTTCTACTAATATGTGCTTATTAGTGATACATGCATCTATCGTATCTGTCTTAAACTTAACCGATTTGCCATAATCAAAAAGGGAGAGATTGTTAGCCCAATGATTACATCGTGTTTTTTAATATGGCTAATCAGTTAAGTTTAACATAATGATGTCACTAATATTCATATACTCACTATCATGTTGCTACTTAAACTTAGCATTGTCCTAATTGTCCTATATCATATTGTCTTGCTTGTATCGTACTGCAACATATTTTGCTGGCCTAACATGTATTTGTAGACATAAAGTAAGCATGATCGATCATGATCAAACCAGGACATAGGCAATGAAGAATTAATGATGGACCAAAGACGGCGTCATACAAAAAGATTTCTCCAAACTGCCTAGCGACCTATCCGGGGTCTCGCATCGGGGGTTCCGCTGCCCGATCAGCGGACATGGGTCGAAGGGGCAGCGTCCTCCATCGGGGGTTCGGGGGCGAAGCCCCCGAAAGGTATTCAGATCTAGATCTGCTTATCTTTGGACGACTACTGTCAAGAAAAAAGACGTCTTCAGGTCTGCTTAAATATCAGAAGAAATGCGTCATCAAAGAGCTCTTGGTTTTTCTATTTGTTCCAAGTCTGTAATCTTTAATTTATTGAGTCTAGGAGAATGTGTACATTGAGTCACACTGTGTCATCTCAACCCCTAGACATATCTCTCCAAGCTCTACCATACAAACAGACCAATTCCTGAATCAAGCCCAAGCTCCACTAAGCCCAACAAAGCCCAAAGGCCATTCTGCCACCTAGGAGGCAGAGTTCGGGCCGAACTCTGCCCCCACACAGAGTTCGGGCCGAACTTTGTCTCCTTATTTTTAGCACCCTGATTTTTAGGGCCTGTTTGGTACAAGCTGTCCAACGTTCAACAAAATTTGAATTCATGGGCAGAATTCAGGCCGAACTCTGCCTCCCCATAGTAGTATAAATAAGGCTTGATTTCTCTCATTTCATATCATCTTTCTATCTCTCACTCTCAATCATATAAGCCTTTTACTCTTCCAATCTACTAGCCATAAAACTTTCTAAGCCCCAAGGTGCTCAAGTGCGATTCAGCTAGAAGATTTTGTGCAAGAGTTGAAAAGAAAAGTTACTTGGATAATTCCATGTTTTGCCACCTGTGAATCTATAAGAAGTTGGCGTGCTCTTCTGAGTAAAGGCACGTGGTTGTATACTATTTCAAAAATAGTGGATTTCAATCCTGAGCTAGAGTTCTCAGGCCTGGACTAGTCCTCCACGAGAAAAACCAGGTTAAAATTGTTGTGTTTGCGTATGCTCTTCTGACCTTTATTTACTTCCGTATTCCTCTCTGATTTATTTACTATCTTGATAGTTGTTTTGTGGAGGTGATATAGAGTTAATTTTTATTTGGTGATTATCAACACAAACACTATTCACCCCTCTCTAGAGTTGTCTACACGTTATTTCACTAAGATTTGGCTACAATGAAGGCGACGTGCTTCCGCACGATATGTGGCATCGAGTGATTAAGTCGTTGGCATAAAGTTATATAAGTCAAACTTGAGTCGATTCATGTTAAGTCGAGAAGGGTCGTAGGGCAAGTTTGGTTATGTTATATTGAGTTGTAGGGCACGACCTCGAAATATGAGGCACGGCCGTGTGGTCACAACACAAGTATAGGCAAAACTAAGTGAGAAGGCACTGCCTCAGAGATTTTGAAGCACGAATCGAGTTTTATTGTATGACCGAGTCGTTGCGTTCCAAAGCTTGGCACGAAAGACAAGTATAAGTCGGTGCGTTGACGTTGCAAGCACGAGAGCGGTCTAGAGGCAAGGGTAAGGAAGTTATCGGTGCGATAGCACGGGATGGTCTAGAGACACAAAATAGGCCAAGGCGTCGGTCCTAAAACTGATCCTAAGACGAGTAGAAAGACAATCAAAAGGGTTATGTTGCACAAAGTAAATGAATGTGTAAGTTTTGTATGGGTAGGCGAGCAGCTCACTCCACCAGTACAGTTGAGTACTGACACCCACACAGTGTTTATGTGCAGGCACTGGTAGAAGCTCGTGGTACGGAGATCGCTTGGATGTGTCGAGGCACGGAGTTCCTTAGCGATTCGAGGCGTGCGACCGCGTGGAGACTGGACTTATATGGGACATAATGTATGGACGTCGCCTATTCAAAGCATCCGCTGGCTCAAGACATGTATTGAGATATGAGAGAGAGCTGAGTGAATTATAATGTGAGAAGAGTGAGCTTGAGTGATTGTAATCTTGGCCTTGCGTCCTATTGTAATCCTTGTTTCGATATCAATAAAATGCATCTTTTGAATGACTTGTGTTTTGTTCTAAATTTTCGTTGCTATTTGTCACGACCTGCACCCGTTTTTTTTTTAAACGAATACGAGACGTGTCCAAGCCAGCCTACGCCGCAGTGTCGGCGGTAGAACGCTGTCACGGCCATGAAGATCATAATCACAAAGATGCTCATTCACATAATTAATTTAACTTACAATGATCACAAGTTTTACATTTTGCAGGAAAATATAAACTTGTACAAATAAATGAATGACTATAACTTGACTATCTAACTAGTCTTCTAGGCTCGTCTGCAAGTACACCCGAACTCCCTATGCTAAGTGAATCCACGGCCAACCTGAAAATGTTGGTTTCCAGTCAGAAATGGAACGAGCACAATCCACTGAATGCAATTTCAATAAAGAAAATGACTATAAAACAAAGGCTAGACATCAATCATGAGTTTTGAAAATAAACAGTAAAGCCGTAAGAATAGACAGAAAATCAATAGTAGATAAATAGACACATATACTTTTCCCACTGTTAGAAGTACCTTTGACATGTGATCGGTCTGGGGTACTACACCGCACGGTCTACGATATCTACTTGCAGAATTTAAACAATGTCTACGATGTCTACTGCAGAAAATAAACAATGTCTACGATGTCTACTGCATAAAATAAACAATGTCTACAAGATCTACAATGTCTACGATATCTACAATGTCTACAATATCTACAATGTCTACAATATCTACAATGTCTACAATATCTACAATGTCTACGATATCTACAATGTCTACGATATCTACAATGTCTACGATATCTACAATGTCTACAATATCTACAATGTCTACAATATCTACAATGTCTACAATATCTACAATATCTACAATGTCTACGGTCTGATCACACATCCCTGGTACTTCTCATTCCCGACTCAATAATTTATAATAGAGTATAAAAATATCACATAACTAATGACTAATCAATGAAATATAGTAAAGATCAATATCGAAATGCAGACAATAAACTGTACTCGCCTGTGGTCCTTTGCTGGTGAAACCGACAATCTGAACTACTCAATGTGCCACAATAGTCAAAACCCGTACAATAGTCCCCGAATGCTGAAATAAACAATACCAATGATCTCAGAATAGTCCAATTAGCTAGGATTGCCTGTCCTTAAGTTCAATTCTGGACACAGGGGCAAAACGGTAATTTCGGGCAAAAACGATGTCCGCCGTTGGACCCGCTTTGCACCGAAAAGCGTGCCAGAGTCAACGGTCTCTAAAGTCGTCAAACTACATGTCTACGGATCTAGTTTTCCGATACGAACCCAACCGTATGTCCAAAGTTGGATTCCGGCGGGCCGTGCACAAAATCGCCCGTTGTGTGGGACCGTGGGGCCCGCAAAACGGTAATTTTATCAACGGTCTCAGAATCGGACCAAACTTGGCATGCAGGACCAGAAAAACGTTACGGACCTGTTGGTGCAAGTTTCGTCTCGATCTGACGAGCGTGCACAAAGTAATTGAAGAACTTGCAACGTGCACGATACGGTGAATTTCGACGGATACGCATCAAATTCGTCGCGCACACGCGACCAATTTGAATTCCGCCAAAGCCCACACGCCCACGAAGCCGTTACGCAACTTTCGATGCTTACGATGCGCGACCACGTCGCCCGAAATGGCGGGACGGACGTCGTGTGGATCAATTTCCATGTTTTGAAAAAACAGATTTTTGACCAAGTTTACCTCTGTATAATTCTCTGTACAAAGCAAAAATTACAACCTTCCTACTGGACTTTCCTAGACCTATATGTTGTGGTTAACTTCTGTTCAGGAAGTTTGTGGATTCGACGAATAGGTTGATGGGAAAACTCGACGCCAAGTTGGGTGTTCGAGAGGGATTTCCTGTCCTGTTTTGGACAGGATTTCGCCGATCTTTGGGCTCGTTCTTCGATGCGGATGAAGCGAAATAATTAAAACTATTTGAAGGAGATTAACGAGGGTAAGGTTGTCGACATACCAGAGAAGTTCGTTCGTGAAACGACGAACCGAGGTGGCGGGGAGATCGATGTGAAGTCGGCCCCCTTCACTCGCTGTTGCTGTTGCTGTCGCTTTCAGGTTTATCCCGCGCGCTCGCGCGCGCTGTCCCGCGACTCCGGCCGGCCGGCGCGCCCTCGACGGTGGACTCCGACGGCGCCGTGGTCTCTTCGAGGTCGGGGGTCGGCTGGGTTGGTATTTAGGGTTAGGGTTTGAGGTTTGCTGCTGTTGCGTTTTCTTCTCTCGCGCTATATATACACGATATGTGTATGAAACTGCAACTGATCGAAGCCAAGTGCTCGGGTCAGTTGTTTGCTGGTTGCAAACAATGGGGATTGGGAGGAGCCCGCTCGGCCTGCTGAGCTTAGGTCCAAGCTCGAGCTGGCCTGGGCTGGGACCCTCGGTTGGGTATTGCTGCTCTTTCTCTCATTCTTTTGCTTCTTTTCTTTTTCTTTTTCTTTATTACAATACTTATATATATATATATATATATATATATATATATATATATATATATATATATATATATATATATATATATATATATATACAGGTACACTTATACATATATTTATACACACCTAAATATATATAAATACCCACTATATACGTATATTCATATTTACATAAACAGGCACATATATTATATATATATTTACTTATATTTATTTACGTACACCCCTTTATATACACATACAAATTATATTTCTATATACACACATATATATTTATGTATATACATCTACACGTTATTTATTTATACACCCATATATTATGTATATATGTATATTTATATATATACACATACACAGGTATACTAAGAAATAATATAGTAATAACAATAATACTAATAATAAGAGTAATATAAATATAACAATAATAATAATAATAACTATGGTAACAAAATGAAATAAATCAATGTATCTTGTATGCATCTTATTACACCAAGTATTTCTTTGGTCTGCCAACTCTCACAATTATTCTACAACACCATTAGATATTAATGATAATACGTATAATTTACATATATCGAAATTCTAGAAATTATTTATAAAATCTAATAATCACCAAGTAAATCAGTTACAATAATAAATAAAATATTTTAAAATTTTCGGGAAGGGGAGCTACAAATCTACCCACCTTAAAAATAATTTCGTCCTCGAAATTTAGGGGAAGAGTCCATCCGCTATGATCGAAGACGGCTTCCATTAGCTATCATTTGTTCTCATGGTCACTTCGTACTACAAATCCTCGAAATTTCTACCCACCTTTGGTCACACTACTCCCTCAAGGCTATGTCACTAAAAAAAAAACTTTATAATCTACCCGCTAATTGCTAAAATTGCTCCCAGTAGATATCTACTATTTATGGCCTCTATAATCCTCCTCTATCTACCAAACAACCCAAATCTAACAAATAATAAATTTACACAAGTAGCTAAAAAAATGTTGGTAAATTGAATAAGCATGACCATACGTCGCTTTGAAATAGGAAGGACAGAAGAAATAAGGAAGGACAATCGAGAGTAAAAATAAAATTTCTAGTGCGGTAGAGAGTATCCAATGATGCAGATAGGAAGTAAGTTTATGAACCATTGTCTTATTTGCTTAGATTGGGTTACTCTAATCCAGTCACTTGCTAAATCAAGAACCCTTTGTTTCTTAGAGGGGCTTGCAATCCGTGTAATACAGAAGTCCCATTATCGAAATTCTAAACAAGGTTCTATAATAGAATGGAATTTGAGAAATCAAGGTTGTGATCTTTCCCGTGGTTATTTAAACACATAAGCAAGGAATATAATGCCATGCGAGATCGTATCGCGACTTCCAGGTAGATGGAACAGGGGTTACGAATGTCTTCTCATTCTAAGAGGGGGGGGACTACATAATAGGTATAGGACCTATTTCAAGTAGTTCGGTTTTTGCTCAAATAGGGTGGTATGCCTGGTTGGATTTACTGGGTCTTAATGGATTTTCCTGATTGGACATCCATCGTTGGTGGGATGAACCTAGGATTTTAATTCTATATCGGTTGAACAAGATTCCAAGATAAACTATTTCTACTAGGTTAGGGTAACCTAGAATAGATTTCAACCCAAGTGGTTAAATTAGTTAGGGCAGTCAGAATGGTTAACTAGGCCTCTAAAGCCCAATAATGCGTCTTCAGTGACTTTTGTGTTTAAGTAGCACGAGAAGACACAATTGACTGGCACACTAGTGACATGTGCGTAGTAGGCTTCGAGTAGATCACAACCATATATTGGGTTGAAAAGTTTGAGTCGAGGTTGAGGCTCTAGTGGAAGTCGGGAAGTATACCGGTATTGTGGTAAGGTTTATAGTTAGTCTTTTTTACCTGAAAGTCGTACCATAAAAATAGAGTACAAGGGGTCGTGTTTGAGTGGGACATGATATACCTAGATGAAGGTGGACTCGTTTAGATCTTACATATAAAATTTGTTGGAAGGTAACAACTGGTCTCGTGCTCCGAATGTTAATGACACGGCCGGGGACACAAAATGTTCTAAATGAAAAGTGGGAGTCCAAGGGGCACTAATTATCATGCTAATGGAAATTATCCTAGTCAATCTGTAATCCTCGAATATTCCAAGAAGGCTTACAGTCTACCCACCTTAGAGGCTAGGATATGGTTTTAGGAACAATGAAATTAGAAGGATTCCAAAGTCCGGGTACTGTACCTCGACTCTTGTTAATAGAGAATGAGGCACGACGTATCGGAATACGGTAGATATAAGTCAAGCCAAGGGTCAGTTTCTCAATAAATAGAAAACGAGTGCGTGTGCAATGACACATGGTCGATAAAATAGAATGACTTACTCGTCCGCAGTATACGAGAGTTCCGATGGGGTAACCAACTCCAAGGCACAACATAAGAAACGATTTCTAACAATTAAGTCAAGAAATTCTATTTATGTCAAACCTGCCAGACTATGGTTACAAGGGTTGTGGTGATCATATATTGCTGTTGACAACTGGTAGGTCATAGTATGACTTGGTATTTAAGCTATGGTATTGGCTAAGATAGTGACTGTGGTGTTCCAACACTAGTTAGGTTTTAATAATAAAATTACATAACTAGGGCAATACTTGTTGGAAACCACTCTCGGGATGAGTGTCTACCATAGTCACGATAAATGATTGTCCTTTTCCTTGTCCACTCCTTAACTGTAGGCTTTGGTCGAGGAAGGGTTGGGTTAAGGCTCAAGAGTTTCTAGTTAAGGCAAACTTCCGACAATGATTAGAGACTCACGACGTTTGGTTTCTCGAGAATAGATAGTCTCCTAGGTTGGAGTTCTGACTAAGGGTAAAATCCTAATCATTCTCAAATTCAGATGGCTGGGAAGTCCCAATAGTAGTTTGAGGGTCGAGAGGAGAATGAGTAACTCGAGGCAAGGTTCTAGTCACATGGCTTGCGTATACCACTATCATAGCCATGGAGATACTATGTGTCTACCTACCAGTTACGAGTTTTCGTCTTTCAAATCAGTGGAGGACAAAACAATAAAGAGTTCAAGAGATGTCACTGAATACAATTACAGTGATTCAAAGGCGAATGTATAATTCAAAAGGAATTGTCAAGCAGTCGTGGATGAGACCCTAGAGACATCTACATCTCAATCCACGTAGGATAACTAAATAAAGTGCGAACCAAATGCATCATGGTTGATCAGACCATAATACATCGATTCTGATTAGACGATATGTTAGCAGGCGTCCCCACTAAACATATGTCTCGAATCAAGCTCGAGAACAGAGTGAGCTTGCAAAACTAGGCTGTAATAGCAGCGTTGGCTAAGATAGTCAAATACAATTTTGCGAGATTTTTAAAAGACGGCACCAGTAGTTCAAGTTTAGAGGGAATCAAACTTCACCTGGTGTTCTTGCTTCTATAGACATCCCACTATCATCTTATCCTTATGACCTTGGTCGACTAATGGTTTATGGACTCCTGAATTCCTTATTCTAGGTAAATCTATTAGTGTCAAACAATTTCCTCATCAATAGATCACGAGGATCATACGGAGTGCTAGGTCGGAAGACATGCTACCAAACTTGCAAACTTCCACTGGTATTGGCTTTGGGTCTTATGGGACATACAGGGCACTGTCCTATCCTCTATGGTATCCCCAATTTGTAATCACAGTCTGAAGTTATTTCACCGAGGATTACGCCTCGCCCGTAAAACCAGGCTGTGGTAACCCTTGGTCTCGTAACTCAATTATGACACCAATCGAACATTACTTAACTCTATCCAATATTGGCTCAAGTGTAACTACGATAAGGAGTGAGCCACTAGCCATAGTTTCAGGAATGTTCTATAACCTATATATTTTCTTAAACTAATTTCACCTCTAGGGGTTGTGCCTTGCCAGTGCGCTGCTGGCTGCAGGGAATCCAGAGTCTTCATAATGCAAATAAATGGCGACAGCGCGCTACTGTCATGCCATTATGAGCTGACTAACATTCCCTTAACTATATTCAAAAAAAAAAATTCATGAGCTTCTAGAGATTCAAACAGGTTGACCAAAGATAAAACGTAGGTATTCGTCCTATCAGTCACAACACTTAAAATAAAGGATTGAACAGGGAGAAATAACTGAGGACAAAAGAAATACAAACATTCTAACTATTCCATGTGTATTCAAGCCTTTGAGGAAAACTTGAATCGAAACTAACTTGAGTTTCGTATGTGGATAACGTAAAAATAATAATTCTTAGGGCAAAATAGGAACTAAATAGGCAATTTGACTAAGATGTGAGGATGATATCCAAAGGGCAAGGAGAAAGAATTGCACCATTTATCAAGGTTAGATCTTCATCTCTATGAAGTCCTTTCTCACCAAGCAATAGTCTATCCACATTGGATCATATCATCCTATCTAGAGGAAATAGTGTACTTATGGAGATATGACAAACTATCAAAATCCATAACCCTCATCTACATTGCATGGCCTAGACTACCCATCGGTCAATTTGTGTAAGGGACTCCTAGTCCTAGTCATTCTCTTAAATTAAATTAATCCTTGTTCGCGAATGAGCATGCTCCCGTCGCAGGCTCGCAATAGTACAACTAACTTAAGTACCATCACGAGTTCGCGTGATTTGCGAAGACTGACCTGCATGGGCCACCACAAAAACTTGTCACGACCCGCACCCATTTTTTTTTTAAACGAATACGAGACGTGTCCAAGCCAGCCTACGCCGCAGTGTCGGCGGTAGAACGCTGTCACGGCCATGAAGATCATAATCACAAAGATGCTCATTCACATAATTAATTTAACTTACAATGATCACAAGTTTTACATTTTGCAGGAAAATATAAACTTGTACAAATAAATGAATGACTATAACTTGACTATCTAACTAGTCTTCTAGGCTCGTCTGCAAGTACACCCGAACTCCCCATGCTAAGTGAATCCACGGCTAACCTGAAAATGTTGGTTTCCAGTCAGGAATGGAACGAGCACAATCCACTGAATGCAATTTCAATAAAGAAAATGACTATAAAACAAAGGTTAGACATCAATCATGAGTTTTGAAAATAAACAGTAAAGCCGTAAGAATAGACAGAAAATCAATAGTAGATAAATAGACACATATACCTTCCCCACTGTTAGAAGTACCTTTGACATGTGATCGGTCTGGGGTACTACACCGCACGGTCTACGATATCTACTTGCAGAATTTAAACAATGTCTACGATGTCTACTGCAGAAAATAAATAATATCTACGATGTCTACTGCATAAAATAAACAATGTCTACAAGATCTACAATGTCTACGATATCTACAATGTCTACAATATCTACAATGTCTACAATATCTACAATGTCTACGATATCTACAATGTCTACAATATCTATAATGTCTACGATATCTACAATGTCTACAATATCTACAATGTCTACAATATCTACAATGTCTACAATATCTACAATGTCTACGGTCTGATCACACATCCCTGGTACTTCTCATTCCCGACTCAATAATTTATAATAGAGTATAAAAATATCACATAACCAATGACTAATCAATGAAATATAGTAAAGATCAATATCGAAATGCAGACAATAAACTGTACTCGCCTGTGGTCCTTTGCTGGTGAAACCGACAATCTGAACTACTCAATGTGCCACAATAGTCAAAACCCGTACAACAGTCCCCGAATGCTGAAATAAACAATACCAATGATCTCAGAATAGTCCAATTAGCTAGGATTGCCTGTCCTTAAGTTCAATTCTGGACACAGGGGTAAAACGGTAATTTCGGGCAAAAACGATGTCCGCCGTTGGACCCGCTTTGCACCGAAAAGCGTGCCAGAGTCAACGGTCTCTAAAGTCGTCAAACTACATGTCTACGGATCCAGTTTTCCGATACGAACCCAACCGTATGTCCAAAGTTGGATTCCGGCGGGCCGTGCACAAAATCGCCCGTTGTGTGGGACCGTGGGGCCCGCAAAACGGTAATTTTATCAACGGTCTCAGAATCGGACCAAACTTGGCATGCAGGACCAGAAAAACGTTACGGACCTGTTGGCGCAAGTTTCGTCTCGATCTGACGAGCGTGCACAAAGTAATTGGAGAACTTGCAACGTGCACGATACGGTGAATTTCGACGGATACGCATCAAATTCGTCGCGCACACGCGACCAATTTGAATTCCGCCAAAGCCCACACGCCCACGAAGCCGTTACGCAACTTTCGATGCTTACGGTGCGCGACCACGTCGCCCGAAATGGCGGGACGGACGTCGTGTGGATCAATTTCCATGTTTTGAAAAACAGATTTTTGACCAAGTTTACCTCTGTATAATTCTCTGTACAAAGCAAAAATTACAACCTTCCTACTGGACTTTCCTAGACCTATATGTTGTGGTTAACTTCTGTTCAGGAAGTTTGTGGATTCGACGAATAGGTTGATGGAAACTCGACGCCAAGTTGGGTGTTCGAGAGGGATTTCCTGTCCTGTTTTGGACAGGATTTCGCCGATCTTTGGGCTCGTTCTTCGATGCGGATGAAGCGAAATAATTAAAACTATTTGAAGGAGATTAACGAGGGTAAGGTTGTCGACATACCAGAGAAGTTCGTTCGTGAAACGACGAACCGAGGTGGCGGGGAGATCGATGTGAAGTCGGCCCCCTTCACTCGCTGTTGCTGTCGCTTTCAGGTTTATCCCGCGCGCTCGCGCGCGCTGTCCCGCGACTCCGGCCGGCCGGCGCGCCCTCGACGGTGGACTCCGGCGGCGCCGTGGTCTCCTCGAGGTCGGGGGTCGGCTGGGTTGGTATTTAGGGTTAGGGTTTGAGGTTTGCTGCTGTTGCGTTTTCTTCTCTCGCGCTATATATACACGATATGTGTATGAAACTGCAACTGATCGAAGCCAAGTGCTCGGGTCAGTTGTTTGCTGGTTGCAAACAATGGGGATTGGGAGGAGCCCGCTCGGCCTGCTGAGCTCAGGTCCAAGCTCGAGCTGGCCTGGGCTGGGACCCTCGGTTGGGTATTGCTGCTCTTTCTCTCATTCTTTTGCTTCTTTTCTTTTTCTTTTTCTTTTATTACAATACTTATATATATATATATATATATATATATATATATATATATATATATATATATATATACAGGTACACTTATACATATATTTATACACACCTAAATATATATAAATACCCACTATATACGTATATTCATATTTACATAAACAGGCACATATATTATATATATATTTACTTATATTCATTTACGTACACCCCTTTATATACACATACAAATTATATTTCTATATACACACATATATATTTATGTATATACATCTACACGTTATTTATTTATACACCCATATATTATGTATATATGTATATTTATATATATACACATACACAGGTATACTAAGAAATAATATAGTAATAACAATAATACTAATAATAAGAGTAATATAATATAACAATAATAATAATAATAACTATGGTAACAAAATGAAATAAATCAATGTATCTTGTATGCATCTTATTACACCAAGTATTTCTTTGGTCTGCCAACTCTCACAATTATTCTACAACACCATTAGATATTAATGATAATACGTATAATTTACATATATCGAAATTCTAGAAATTATTTATAAAATCTAATAATCACCAAGTAAATCAGTTACAATAATAAATAAAATATTTTAAAATTTTCCGGGAAGGGGAGCTACACTATTATTCAATGTCTCTGCTCGAGACTTCTGTGCGACGACCCCGTCGCAGCCGCTGTAATCGACTGTTATGGAACCCGCCTTGCACGAGCGCAATCTAGGCTCGTGCGATATCACGCCTTAGCGAGGACGATCGCTCCTATGGAAGCGGGGCATGACATAATTGTATCAGAGCAGGGTTTATGTCCTTGGACTATCGATTTAATTCTTTAACTCCATTGTTTTTGCAAACTCTGAAGTGTTGCTCCCGCAAAGTTGATATCATTGGTGCGCTCTCTCTCAAATGTTCCACGGGATGTCCATACAATAAGTCTATCTATTTTATAAAATGTAGGAGAATAATTTTTGACAAAATAAAAAGATGGTTTGCGTAAGGACGGTTGGCTAAGTCGGGCTGGACATATACACCAAAGTTGCGTCGACCTTAGAAGAGTCGAGTGCGAGATTCGATCCGTCTCGGATGACAATGTGTTGGAATCGATTGAGTAAGTGGGATGACTATCCATGGGGGTACTATCGGGCGACGATAACGTCGGTGCGATAAAGATGAGCGTGCTTGAAATTTAAGGAAAATCGTTCGGACGGAAATTCGAAGAAATAGATTGTGAATCGAATGATAAGTTAAGGATTTGTTGAATGACTTCATTCCTGAGTGGTGTATGCGATAGCCTCAGGGATGTCGATCGATCGATTGAGGATACGGGGTGTCAATGAGTCTACCAGCAAGTATCGCGTGTATGCAAAGTCGTAGATTGAGTATCGTTGAATAAGTTGTAGTCTTAAGATTTGACGAGTTGATTCGAACGACCTAGAAATTGACGCGCACAGAACGTGTACGGGATTGAGGATTGTGCGAGTATGAAACGCGGAAATGATTGAGTAGGTGAAACTGAATCGAAGAAAAGTTAAGGTGTATGAATGGATGATTCGATCGAGGAAATCGATAAGAATCGTATACGAAAAGTTAGCACGATCGAATGATAGCGTGCATGAAAATGGTTCAAATACTTAAGAATAACTTTAAGGAATTGGGATGGATGTTGCTAGATGATTTGAGTTAGCAAGAAATGATGTGATTTGAAGAAAAATGTTGTTCGATGACTTAAGATAGACGGATGAACAATACGTGAACTTGGGTTTGAGAAAATTGATGTTGTGAATGATTCGAGGGACAATGATCGAACTTGAATTTGAATGTCGAGGAGATTATCCAGTCAGACGATAGCATCATTCGTACGACTCAAAATTTATTGAAAAAGAAGATCATCAGGTTACACATATCATCGATGGTATTGAGGCGTATCAAGGATCGATATGCGATAACTCGGGGGCACTCTAATTCGAGGAATGACGATCGTGTAAGTGTTATTTTTCTGACGGATGCTATACTTAGGATTTTGATTGAAATAAATGTGGATGAAATAGAAGTGTCTTGATGGTTACGCGGATAACCACAACGTCGACATTCTTATCTTGCGCGAGCGCAACTCTAGTGTCACGAACCGTTACCCAAATTGTTGGGCCGGGCCGAGTCATGTCCAGCATGCGCTTGAGATAAAGCACAGTAAGCTGTTCTAGAGATAACAAGATAAGACTAAATGTGCTAACAATTCTATAAGTAAATAAAAGTCATAAATGCTCCAAACACAAAAGTCGTCTCATAGAATAGTAAGTCAAAGTACATGTCTGAAATGTAAAACTGGATACAGGTCCAGTTACAAAATACATAGTCTAATACATGACTACTCTCAAAAGTCTAAAGCAAATAGACAACTAGACGAGGTTCCCCGTAGGTACATCCTCGTAAGGCAAAGCCTGGTCCTTGGCAGAAACTCCATAATACGAATCACAGAGCAAAATCCTCCTCAGTAAGTATACCTACAACGTTATCCTGTCAGGACGGGAGCAAGTACTGAATCTAACAAACATATAATACTGATCATGTGATGAAAAGAAATGACATATCATGTTTATCCGGTTTTAGTTACATTTTATCATGGCAATAATTTATTGTTTTTAAAGTTTAAAACTGTAGTAGGTGAGTGATCAGTCAATAGGTAATCAGGATGTACAGCAGTACATATCAATTTTCTGAAGTATACATACGTACACTTAACGGCATCGGTGTACATCCATACACAAACGAGGGACCAGACATACGACACAGATACATATAGAATGTAACGGTGCTCGGTAAATACATACGGAGAAGGGGGTCATGATCACGTACACTACTAGCAGTTTTTCCTTAACCCGTTATTTAAATATGTGAGAGATATAAAAACTATCCTAAACATGGCAGAGACTGAAAGTAATACAACATGCAAAGTTTTAACTTGCTACCCCAAGGATCAGCATTTAACATGGTTGGTGAATCGCGGTTTATTGTTTATAGCAGTATGTAAAGTTTGTAGAAAGTACTTGCCTCTAGTAAAGCAAAGCAGTGATAAGAATGCTATAGATGCCTGGTGACTTGTCACTGTAGAAATAAATACATAACTTAGTTTTTATACTAAGTTAAACACTACGACACTAGTGGTGCAATACGACTTTCTGATTGGACACCTAGCCAAATGGTGACTTTAGCATAGGAGACCAATGTGGGGTGACACACTACTATAACTAACTTTCTAGGGTCTTTACACTAGTGTGGGGTGAGGTTCAATACGGCTATAACTCAAAATAACACATAAAATTGCAAGTCGTAATTACTCAATAAATAAATCAACTGTACATTGTGTTCCAACAATTTTTGAGATAGACAAAAAGCTCCATTTTACATAAAATAAAGTACCATAATGATCCTTGTTAATTATAGAAATTTATTATAATTTTTCTAGAATTTATTAACCAGTACATGTATTTTATAAAAATCAGTTTTCATAAGTACACAGAAAGTGAGTTCTGGTTTCATATGCCAAAACAGTGGCAAAATTGTAAATTAAATACTGTAAAAATTATGCTAAATTAGCTAAATTAACATAGTATCTAAATACTATTTTCCAGAATTTTTACAGCAAGTAAAGTATTTTCAGAAATTCAAAAACAGCATGGTACATAATCTGAAATTAAATAATTAATTAGCTGCATATTTTGTCCATGTACATAATTTGAACCAGAGTTCAAATACAGACCCAAGGCCATGAATCAAGTCCAATATGACTTGTACAGGTCTTGAATGTGTGAAAACACATTTGAGCCCAAAAATCCATG
This sequence comes from Iris pallida, assembly GCA_029216955.1. Classification (NCBI taxonomy): domain Eukaryota; kingdom Viridiplantae; phylum Streptophyta; class Magnoliopsida; order Asparagales; family Iridaceae; genus Iris; species Iris pallida. The sequence continues at coordinate 10,291,398 of JANAVB010008998.1, forward strand.
CTAGGCTTGGACACCAAATGGTTGCAGTAATTAAAATATACAAAAATATAAAGAGGTAAAAGTACATAATAAATATTAATATTTTAATAAGGTAAAATTATACATAGTAGTCATATAAATATGACAAGTATATTTACATATATTAAAGTATAATATATGTACAATATTACCTAAAGTATAGAGGCTAAATAGTTATGTATACATACATATACATTTATAACATATATATATATATATATATATATATATATATATATATAAGGAAATATATATATATATATATATATATATATAAAGAAATAAATATATAATATATACATATATGTATATACATATATATATATATAACAGTAAATATACATATATAATAACAATATATAATAGTATATATATATATATATATATATATATATATATATATATATATATATATATATATATATATATATATATATATACATATATATATATATATATATATATATATATTAAAATATATATATATATATATATATATATATATATATATATATATATATATATATATATATATATATATATATATATATATTATATATATATATATATATATATATATATATATATATATATATATATATATATTAATATATATATATTTTTTATATATATATATATATTAATATATATATATATTAATATATATTAATATATGTATATATATATATATATATATATATATATATATATATATATATATATATATATATATATATATATATATATAATTAAAACAAAAGAAAAGAAAAGAAAAAGAAAATAAAAACATAACTGAGCCTAAGGCTCGAACTCGGGTCACTGAGCGGGGGGGGGGGGGGGGGGGGGGGGGAGGGTTTAATAATCACGCGCTGACCAGTAGGCCAACTCGGGTTCGTTGTTAGGAAAAGGTTTAGTTTAGATTTATTTAGGTTTTAGTTTTAGCGGGTTTTAAACCCGACAAACAAATCCAAACCCGTTTATTTAATTCGAATTGATTTTGTATCCTCGTATCCCGACAGTTAGGACACGAGTCTCGTGTCCGTGCTAAATACGACACGTACAGGTCGAATCCTTCGTGTCCAGACTTACCATCGTGCTCGTCAGGACACGGTGACCCACATATGTGTACACGAGACACGCACGACACAGTTTCAAAACTGTTACTTACGTGTCTGACTTCGGGGGGGTTTCGAAGGTGCTGACGGCGGCTAGGGGCGTCGGGAAAGCGGCGCTCGGGTGGCGCTGCGTCCAGCTTGGCGTGGCGCATCGTATGGTGGTGGTGGATAGGGGTGATCGTCGTCGGGGAAGCGGCGCTGGGTGGATGGCCGGAGTTAGGGTTTAGACGAACGAAAATGGGGGAGACGGTGGTCGGAAAGGTCGAAAGTTAGTCTAGGGTTAGGGTTTCGACCTGGGGCTTATTTATAGTGGTGTGAGGTCGGTGTTAGGGTCGGTTGGGCGGCCGAAAATGGCGGAGAAAATGGGGTCGGTCGTCGGCGTGGCGGTCGTCGAGGGTGGGTAGAATTAGGTTTGCAGTAGGGTCCCTAACTAAGACTAAATGCAAATAATAATTTACATTCCGCACTTAAAACAATTAATAAATTACAAACTGTCATTAAAATAATTCTAAATATTATAAACTGCTATCAAAACATTTTAATAAATTACAAAACTATATTAAAACATTTTAATAAATTGCAAAATGGTATTTTAGTTATTAAAACTCATTTAAAAATTATTTTAAAAATTGTAGAAAAATTCCTAAAATCAAATTAAATTATTTTAAGACTAAATATGTCATTAAAAATTAATTAACACTAATTAAATTAAAATTGAAAATCAGGGGCTGACAAGTCTTCCCTCCTTGAAAAATTTTGTCCTCGAAATTCACAAGGATTGAAGACCCTACAATTTCTAACATAACAGGCAATGCGACAAATGACTAAGGCTATGATCGAAACTAACCTCTAGGGTATCAAGCGGGAACGGGTGGTTCCCTCGCAGCGGTTGGATCGAAGAAGTAAGGGTATCTCTCCCTCATATCCGACTCCCTCTCCCAAGTAGATTCACCCGGAGAGTGACGGCTCCAAGCTACTCGTACTAAGGGTATAACCTTGTTCCTCAGCCTCTTCTCCCTCCTGTCTAATATCTCCACTGGCTGCTCAAAAACTGCAAGGCTCGGTCCGATCTCTAACTCTGAATGATCTAGCACATGGCTGGGGTCCGAAACATATCTCCTCAGCTGGGATACGTTAAAGACATCGTGAACTCCTGCTAGGTTGGGTGGAAGTGCAACCCTGTGAGCTGCCTCTTCGATCCTGCCAAGTATCTCGAACGGCCCGATGTATTTGGGGCTCAGCTTCCCTCCTCGTCCGAACCGGATCGTCCCTATAGTAGGTAATATCTTTACTAGCACCATATCACCGTCTGCGAACTCCATCGGTCTGCGACTAGCATCGACCCAGTGTTTCTGCCTGTCCTGAGCTACTCTGAGCCTGTCTCTGATCATCCCGACCTTCTCTGCTGCATCCGTGATCATCTCTGGCCCAAGCATAACTCTCTCCCCAACATCGTCCCAAAAGAGTGGTGTACGGCATCGTCGTCCATAAAGTGCCTCGAAAGGAGACATACCGATGCTGGCTTGGTAGCTTTTGTTGTATGAAAACTCTACCAAGTGCAGATGGCTCTTCCATGATCCGCCAAAGTCCAGTACGTAGGTCCTCAGCATGTCCTCCAGCGTCTGTATCGTCCTTTCGGACTGCCCATCTGTCTGCGGGTGGTACGCCGTACTGAACTTGAGCCGACTGCCCAACTTCTCCTGCAAGCTCCTCCAGTAGTGGGACGTGAATCTGCTGTCTCTGTCCGACACAATGCTCACTGGTACTCCGTACAAGCGAACAATCTGCTGCATGTATAGCTCTGCCAACTTCTCGGTGGAAAGCCCCATCTTGAAGGGTATGAAGTGCGCACACTTCGTCAGCCTGTCAATGATGACCCAAATGGCATCCTTCCCTCCTTGGGAACGAGGAAGCCCTGAGACGAAGTCCATCGTAATGTGTTCCCACTTCCACTCGGGAATAGGTAACGGCTGCAACAGACCAGCTGGCCTCTTGTGCTCCGTCTTGACCTGCTGGCAAACTAGATATCTCGAAATGAAATATGATACATCCCTCTTCATCCCGTGCCACCAAAGATGTTCCCGCAAGTCACGGTACATCTTGTTAGCACCTGGGTGAATAGAATATCTCGATCGGTGTGCCTCCTGCAAGACTGCCTCTATCAGCTCTCCCTTCGGCATGCACAATCGGCTGCCATGCCTCAAGGATCCATCGTCTGCTATAGTGAAGTCATCCAGCAATCCAGCTAAATCCTGGGCCCGAAGTCTGCGAAGGCTCTCATCTGTAGACTGTGCCTCCCTGATCTGCTCCATCAAACCTGACTGAATGTCAAGCGCCATCATATGTATCACTGATCCTGGCCGAACTATCTCGATACCGAGCTTCTCCAGATCTTCCCGCAAATGCCGATCTATCATCAGGTACCATGCCATCGGATGCCTGCTCAGCACATCCGCCACCACATTTGCCTTTCTGAGGTGATACTGTAAATCGATATCGAAGTCCTTCATCAACTCCAACCATCGTCTTTGCCTCATGTTCAGCTCTTTCTGTGTGAACACATACTTCAAGCTCTTGTGGTCAGTAAAGATTTCCACACGCTCTCCGTGTAAGTAATGTTTCCATAACTTGAGTGCAAAGATCACCGCAGCTAACTCTAGGTCATGGGTAGGATAGTTTCGCTCATGGGTCCGTAATTGCCTAGATGCATAAGCAATCACTTTTCTATGCTGTTGTAGGACACATCTTAGCCCCTTTCCTGAAGCATCGCTGTATATGGTGAAACCTCCAGATCCTGAAGGTAAAGTCAGAACTAGAGCGGTCGTCAGCCTCCTCTTCAGCTCCTCAAATGCTGCCTGGCAGTCCTCTGACTAGATGTACTCTGCGTCCTTCCACGTTAGCTTCGTCATGGGTTCAACTATCCTAGCAAAGTCCTGGACGAACTTTCTATAATAGCCTGCTAAACCCAGAAAGCTCCTGATCTCTGAAACTGACGTCGGAGCCTTCCATGTCTCAACTGCAGCAATCTTTCTGGGATCCACTGAGATTCCCTCTCCAGTAACTACATGTACGAGAAACTCCACTCGGTCTAAAAAGAACTCGTACTTCGACAATTTGGCAAACAACCTCTCCTGCCTCAGAATCTCCAAAACTATCCGTAAGTGCTCTGTATGCTCCTCCGGCGGCTTCGAGTATATCAGGATGTCATCGATGAACACTACGACGAACTTATCCAGATACTGGTGAAATGTCTTATTCATCAAATTCATAAAGACAACTGGCGCATTTGTGAGACCAAATGGCATCACCAGAAACTCGTACTGCCCGTACTTCGTATTGAACGCCGTCTTCTGGATGTCTGCTGCCCTGACCTTCACCTGGTGGTACCCGGATCTCAAGTCTATCCTGGAAAATACTTTCGCCCCACCCAACTGGTCGAACAAATCATCTATCCTGGACAGAGGATATTTGTTCTTAATGGTGATGGCATTCAACGCCCAGTAGTCAATACACAACCGAACTGTACCATCCTTCTTAGGCACAAAGAGCACTGGCGCTTCCCATGGAGAAGCACTAGATCGAATGAAACCCTTTTTCAACAGGTCATCAATCTGCTCTTTTATCTCTACGGCCTCCTTGGGGTTCACTCTATAGCAAGCCCGGGATACTGGTGATGAACCCGGTACTAAATCTACAGTGAACTTCACATCTCTGTCAGGCGGAAGTCCTGGAAGATCCTCTGGGAATACATCCATAAACTCCCTAATGATAGGGTGTGGCGGTGCTAACTTCCCAACTGTCGCACAACAGTTCGGCTCTAGGCTGATCTCCGGCCATGTCCTACTGACACTGAATGGTGCTGTGCCTGGGGGACTGAACAGAATACTACCCTCATGACAGTCTATAGCTGCATGGGCATAGCTAAGCCAGTCCATCCCCAATATGATATCATAACCGGGGAGTGGCATCACAAAGAATCGTCCCCTGAACTCTCTTCCGACTATAGTAATAGAGCATATATAGATAGCTCTAACGAGCACTGGTCCTCCTTCCGTCATTACTCTACTGATCTCCTCGGTAGGTGTAGCTACTAAGTAGTGTTTATGCAAAAATTCTAATGACAGGAAGCTATGAGATACACCAAAATCAAACAAGCATAGAGCTAGAAAAGTATGCAAATAAACATGACATGTGATGACGTCAGCCAAATAATCTGGCTTCGAAACCTGCTCCGGCTCCAGCTCAAGGGCTAGACTATAAGCCTTCTCCTGGGGTCCCTCCTGCTGCTGCAGATGTTGCCCAAACCTCTGCTGCTGAGTCGGGAGTGGTCCTCTAGGTATCCTGGCTGCTGGACACTCTCGAAGCTGATGGGTGGCAGACCTGCAAGCTAAATACTGCCCCAACATCTTCCTGCAGATGGAAGCGTCATGGCCTACCCTCTTGCAGAATACACACAAACCTCCCTTCTGCTGCTGTCGGGGTCCCGGGGCTCTAACTGGCAGGGTCGGATGATGTTGTGTAGGGAGACGGTAAGTCTGCTGGTGTGGCATCGGTGCTCTCTGCTGGAAAGCCTGACGCTTGGACAGTCCCTCGAGGTGTACAGAAGCCGGCCTCATGCAAGACTGAAGATGCTCCTCTATGCTCCGGGCCAACTCTAGGCTCTGGTAGTAGTCAGTCGTACCGTTCGCCACTATAAGAATGCCAATGTCTGGAACTAGACCATGGTAAAACCTACGCGTCATCTCCTCAGGGTCAGCAACTAGACTATGAGCGAAACGGCTCAGGCTACTAAACTCTGCCGTATACTCGTCAACAGAACGGTTCCCCTGCTGGATGTTCTGGAATCGTAGCCCCATGGCTACCCTAGCGGTGGTCGAGAAGAATTTTTTCTTGAACTGGGTCTTGAACTGATCCCAAGTGGCCCTCCCTCTCGCAAATAACGGCTCATTCCGGAACCAAACTCCTGCCAAGTCTATCAGCAAAAATCTCGCTGCCTCGACCTGGAGGTCATCCGGCATCCTAACTCCAAGGAGCTTCCTCTCTACCGAGTCTAGCCAGTCATCTGCTACTACTATGCCCTCAGTCCCTGAGAACTCCTTGGGGTTCAGACCCATGAAGTCCTTGATCGTCCCCGCTCTCTGCCGTGGCTCTCCAGGTGGTAGGACCACGGTATGTTCCTCAAAACGCTCTATGCTCTGGCGGAGTAGGGTAGTCTGCTCCTGATGGGTTGTTAGGAACCCCTGGATCAGAGTGAGTAGTTGATTCCCGTCGAGTGTGACGGAAGCCTGGGTAGGTATAGTGATAGGGGGTGGTGGAAGTATCGGGTCCTGTCGGGACTGTGATGTGGAAGGGGTGGAGGCATCTGGGTTGGTGGATTTGTGGAGTGGGGGGAGTATGGTAGGTAGAGGAATATCAGTCAACTGGTCAACTGACTGGATAGGGAGTGTGCCATTCTCAGGTGTGACATACTGGGATGAACGAGTAAGCACCATCTAATTACAATAAAAAGGACTTATAAGGACTCGTTAAAGTAAGCAATCATAGACAAGAAAATCTAATTATAATAGCAAGCATGTGATGTATTTCCTATGTTGCAATCCTAGTATTCCTCTAGGTGTTCTAAGCTTCATTCCTAGTGTTGTCTAATTACCTTAAGTTCCTAATTGCATGAATGCTTGGTACAATAACGTAACCAAACAATTTAGTCTCGACCTGTATGGGCCACCACTAAAAACATGTCACGAGCCGCTACCCAAATTGTTGGGCCGGACCGAGTCATGTCCAGCCTGCGCTTGAGATAAAGCGCAGTAAGCTGTTCTAGAGATAACAAGATAAGACTAAATGTGCTAACAGTTCTATAAGTAAATAAAAGTCATAAATGCTCCAAACACAAAAGTCGTCTCATAGAATAGTGAGTCCAAGTACAAGTCTGAAATGTAAAACTGGATACAGGTCCAGTTATAAAATACATAGTCTAATACATGACTACTCTCAAAAGTCTAAAGCAAATAGACAACTAGACGAGGTTCCCCGCAGGTACATCCTCGTAAGGCAAAGCCTGGTCCTCGGCAGTAACTCCATAATACGAATCACAGAGCAACTCCTCCTCAGTAAGTATACCTACAACGTTATCCTGTCAGGACGGGAGCAAGTACTGAATCTAACAAACATATAATACTGATCATGTGATGAAAAGAAATGACATATCATGTTTATTCGATTTTAGTTACATTTTATCATGGCAATAATTTATTGTTTTTAAAGTTTAAAACTGTAGTAGGTGAGTGATCAGTCAGTAGGTAATCAGGATGTACAGCGGTACATATCAATTTTTTGAAGTGTACATACATACATTTAACGGCATCGGTGTACATCCATACACAAACGTGGGACCAGACATACGACACAGATACATATAGAATATAACGGTGCTCGGTAAATACATACGAAGAAGGGGGTCATGATCACGTACACTACTAGCTGTTTTCCCTTAACCCGTTATTTAAACATATGAGAGATATGAAAACTATCCTAAACATGGCAGAGACTGAAAGTAATACAACATGCAAAGTTTTAACTTGCTATCCCAAGGATCAGCATTTAACATGGTTGGTGAATCGCAGTTTATTGTTTATAGCAGTATATAAAGTTGTAGAAAGTACTTGCCTCTAGCAAAGCAAAGCAGCGATAAGAATGCAATAGATGCCTGGTGACTTGTCACTGTAGAAATAAATATATAACTTAGTTTTTATACTAAGTTAAATACTACGACACTAGTGGTGCAATACGACTTTCTGATTGGACACCTAGCCAAATGGTGACTTTAGCATAGAAGACCAATGTGGGATGACACACTACTATAACTAACTTTCTAGGGTCTTTACACTACTGTGGGGTGAGGTTCAATACGGCTATAACTCAAAATAACACAAAAAGTTGCAAGTCGTAATTACTCAATAAATAAATCAACTGTACATTGTGTTCCAACAATTTTTGAGATAGACAAAAAGCTCTATTTTACATAAAATAAAGTACCAAAATGATCCTTGTTAATTATAGAAATTTATTATATTTTTTTTGGAATTTATTAACTAGTACATGTATTTTATAAAAATCAGTTTTCATAAGTACACAGAAAGTGAGTTCTGGTTTTATATGCCAAAACAGTGGCAAAATTATAAATTAAATACTGTAAAAATTATGCTAAATTAGCTAAATTAACATAGTATCTAAATACTATTTTTCCAGAATTTTTACAGCAAGTAAAGTATTTTTAGAAATTCAAAAACAGCATGGTACATAATCTGAAATTAAATAATTAATTATCTGCGTATTTTGTCCATGTACATAATTTGAACCAGGGATCAAATACAGGACCCAAGGCCATGAATCAAGTCCAATATGACTTGTACAGGTCTTGAATGTGTGAAAACACATTTGAGCCTAAAAATCCATGCTAGGCTTGGACACCAAATAGTTGCAGTAATTAAAATATACAAAAATATAAAGAGGTAAAAGTACATAATAAATATTAATATTTTAACAAGGTAAAATTATACATAGTAGTCATATAAATATGACAAGTATATTTACATATATTAAAGTCTAATATATGTACAATATTACGTAAAGTATAGAGGCTAAATAGTTATGTATACATACATATACATATATAACATATATATATATATATATATATATATATATATATATATATATAAGGAAATATATATATATATAAAAAAATAAATATATAATATATACATATACGTATATACATAATATATATATATATATATATATATATATATATATATATATATATATATATATAACAGTAAATATACATATATAATAACAGTAAATATAATATATATAATAGTATATATATATACATACACATATACATATATATATATATATATATATATATATATATAATTAAAACAAAAGAAAATAAAAACATAACAGAGCCTAAGGCTCGAACTCGGGTCACTGGGCGGGGGAAGGAGGGTTGTTTAATAATCGCGCGCTGACCAGTAGGCCAACTCGGGCTCGTTGTTAGGAAAAGGTTTAGTTTAGATTTATTTAGGTTTTAGTTTTAGCGGGTTTTAAACCCGACAAACAAATCCAAACCCGTTTATTTAATTCGAATTGATTTTGTATCCTCGTATTCCGACAGTTAGGGACACGAGTCTCATGTCCGTGCTAAGCACGACACGTACAGGTCGAATCCTTCGTGTCCAGACTTACCATCGTTCTCGTCAGGACACGGCGAATCACATATGTGTACACGAGACACGCATGACACAGTTTCAAAACTGTTACTTACGTGTCCGACTTTGGGGGGGTTTCAAACGTGCTGACGGCGGTTAGGGGCGTCGGGGAAGCGGCGCTCGGGTGGCGCTGCGTCCAGCTTGGCTTGGCGCGTCGTATGGTGGTGGTGGATGGGGGTGATCGTCGTCGGGGAAGCGGCGCTGGGTGGATGGCCGGAGTTAGGGTTTAGACGAACGGAAATGGGGGAGACGGTGGTCGGGGAAGGTCGAAAGTTAGTCTAGGGTTAGGGTTTCGACCTGGGGCTTATTTATAGGGGTGTGAGGTCGGTGTTAGGGTCGGTTGGGCGGCCGAAAATGGTGGAGAAAAGGGGGTCGGTCGTCGGCGTGGCGGTCGTCGGGGGTGGGTAGAATTAGGTTTTGCAGTAGGGTCCCTAGGAGTTTAGGTATTACAGATAGGTCCCTAACTAAGACTAAATACAAATAATAATTTGCATTCCGCACTTAAAACAATTAATAAATTACAAACTGTCATTAAAATAATTCTAAATATTATAAACTGCTATCAAAACATTTTAATAAATTACAAAACTATATTAAAACATTTTAATAAATTACAAAATGGTATTTTAGTTATTAAAACTCATTTAAAAATTATTTTAAAAATTGTAGAAAAATTCCTAAAATCATATTAAATTATTTTAAGACTAAATATGTTATTAGAAATTAATTAACACTAATTAAATCAAAATTGAAAATCAGGGGCTGACATCTAGCCTCGTACATGTGCCGCAACGGATTTGGGACGATCGTTCCGCATGAGCGGTGACAAGGTGATTCTTGTCGCGGGAATGATCGAACTTGAAAAATCAGGACACAACAACTTTGATTGTCTCGACTTATTGGTTTGACGCGAAAGAAAATTCGAGGATGTTTGGACTGGCGATTGATGATTGACTAAACTGAGGATTGAATAGATCCAATCTATGTATCGAGAATGAATTAGTCTAGACACAAAACAAGAGTTACATTCCGATGAAAATGATTATCCCACGCAAGCGTGCATGGTGATTCATGCCCACCATGGATAATCTGACTCGCGTGAGATCGGGGCGTAACATATTGTTAAACTAGACGATCTTATGATCGAATACATGAATTATGATGAACGACTTAGGAAATATGAAATATGAATTATGGCTTAGCAACAAATTGTGTCGTAGCATGCTTGACTTGGAAGGATTGATAGGCGGATTATGTTGAACATGTTCGAAGAGATAGACTATGCGAAATGGCTTGATGAATGAGTGATATTGATATGTCGAGAAATTAGTTGAAACATGAGTTATCGTAGTATGGTGTAACACCCAGTTTTCTAAATGAGGTTAATTTTGAAATTTTGTGATTTAATTTATTAATTATGATATTTAAATCATAATATGATTTTTGGTGATTTTTATCATTTAAAAACTATTTTTAAGTCATGACCTATGATTTTTGTGTTGCTAGTGTGACCTTAGAGACTGTTTGACCTAGAGCCTAACCATATGAGTAGAGGTTCAATTTAGTGCATTTAGCCTAGAGGGTATTTTGGTCATTTCTGAATTTATTTGAGCTTATTGTGATTTATTAGAATTATTTGGAATTTATGGAAATTTATGTGATTTTCAATATTAATTAATTAGTTGCTATGTGGTATCTTGGTTCTAGACTAGATTGGGCCTAAACTAGAAGTGAAACTTAACCTATAGACTAAGTGGGACTTGTTAGTTTAAGTCATGGTTAGAAAATTGGTAGATAATTGCTTTTGGGCTTATTAGTTGGAATGAGGTGTTTTGAGAATAGGCCTTTAACTAGGAAGCCTAGAAACCCACCAAGAGAGGGAGGCCCATGGCCCAACTAACTAAAACCCTAACCCTAGAGTTTTGGCCAGCCAACATAAGGAATTCCACCCCTATATAATGTCTCTTCTATTAGTTGTAGCCTCCTTAAGAAAGTTTACAAGTTTACAAGAATGAGAGGTATAAAAATCTTCCTCAAGCCCTAGTTTCTTCATTTTAATTCCTTTTCCACTCTAGTATTTTGCATTAGTTCTTAATCCAGCTCTATTTCATGTCCATGGAGAGAAACCTCAGCTTTGGAGCAATTTGGAGCATTGGGCTAGCAAGGAGGAATCCTCATTTTAGGAGTTTTTTTTGAGAAAGAACAACCAATAGGTAACCCTATCTAAACTCATTAGATTTTCGATTTCTTTGTATATTTGCATAGACCTAGGTGTCCCCTAGCCGTAGGTATTGGATTTGGGTCGAGTCGTGTCCATTTTGTGTCCGTATCGGACACATATCAGTCCTAGAACCTAGGTGTTTGATGAAATGCTTGAGTGGATTGAATCCTTGTATTTTTGAAAACTAATTTAACAAATTTCTAGATCTATATGTATATTTTGAATTTCTTTTTGACTGAGTTGAATTCTGATTGATTTTCGTATCGTATTTGGACATGGAGACACAGCACGAGGCCGTCGTGCACTGTCTTGCTGCCCGTGTCCTGGTTCTCACTGGACACGCCACTTTGTGACACGAAATTTGACATGGACACTCCCTAGATGACTGACACGAGGCCCATAAATTTTTGTGGGATTTTGTTTAGTGGTTTAGGAGTAATCTTGCCCGTACTGAATCGCACTGTTGCACACGCGCACTGTACACGCGCGAAAAATTGCGTCTGATACGCTCATATTTCTTGGACACGACACGGGTTGAGGGCTGTACAGACATGTGGACACACACCCCTATGTCTCCTCTATACGTGTGCACAAGCACGGCATATCTCGAGTTCTGTGTCGAGCCCAATCGAGCTCGACACGGCCGCACGAGGAGTGCTTTCCCCGTTTTTTCTAATATACAGTATTTTCCATACTTGGACACCTCATGTCCACTTGTGTGGACACGAGAGCACTCACCTAGACACGTACACATGTGATGCTTGATTACCAACTATTGATTTTAATTTTGTTGATAATTAGATTCAAAATAATGGGAATTCCCTAAAACTCTAATACTGACTGATACACGATTTCAGTGGAATTCCTAAAGTTGATTTCCTGTTTTAAAACTAAATTTTGGTGTTTAATTTGACATGCTAGATTCATCTACACATGTAATTGTTACTGAAATGATTGATTATTGATTGGTGTTACACTACTAAAATACAATGTTTTAGCGACGATACTATCCGTCGAAAATCCATCGGTAATTCCCATTACCGACGGATTTTCGACGGATACGGGCTGAAAAAATCTGTCGGGAATAACCTCCTCGCTAAAACTAGCTCGTCGCTAGTCTGCCGCTCTGCGACTAATTAGCTACGGATTTTTGTTGGCAAAATAAAAACATTTAGCGACGGCGTACCGACGGCTTCCCGTCAACTACGACAGTTTAAATTTTAAATATATTCATAAAATTAGCGACGGGAAAGTTGTCGCTAAAGCGTCGCTAAACGTGTATCCGAGGGTTTCTGATACGCAATATCCGTCGCTCAAAGCATCGCCATCCTCGACGGATTAGGGGCGAAAGAGCGACGGATAATACGTCTCCATCCTTTGGAAATCTTCCATATATTCCAGAATATGAGCGACGGAACGTCCGTCGCTCTTCCATCGCGTAATTTTTCCAGAAATAGGCCGACGGACAATCCGTCAGAAAACTGTCGCTAACTGCAAATGTCAGTCGGTAACCTGTCGGTAATCCGTCGCTACCTGCAAAAGTCCGTCGACAAGCCGTCGGTAATCCGTCGCTAACTAAAATATTTTTGAAAAAAAAAATTCAGAAAAGATACTATTCCCTGTAATATAACATATTCAGCATCCACCATACACAAATATAACATATTCGACATCCAATATATCCAACAAAAATCCATATTGCCAACACAATATCTCCAAACATCCAATATATCACAACATACACAAAAAATATCCAACACAATGGCCAACAAAATATCCAACACAATATCCAACACACTATCCCAACATACATAGCAAAATATCCAAACATAAACAACCCAATACAAATACGAAGGCTCAATCTGGTTGCGTTGAGACATGTACCATTCTATCAGCCACTTTGCAAAATATCCAAACATAAATAATCCAACACAATGCCTCAGAAAAGACCGCAAGTCAGACGATGAATCCTCACAGCCAGGGATCATAGTTGCGTTGAGGCATGTACCATTCTATCAGCCACTTTGCATACGAAGGCTCAATCTGGTTGAGGTCTTCTGTAGGGACAGGAGGGTCGGTCCTGATATTACTACTCTCTGACGGTGGCTCCTTCTCAACTTTAACCTTGGGAGCAATCTCTTCACTGATGGTCATCGGTTCTTCCTTGACCTCGACCTTTGGTAACACCTTCTCCTTAACAGTCACCGTCTCTTGTTTGACGACGGGGACTTCCTCCGTGTCGACCTCCAAGGGTTCCTTGCCTCGGCCCCTTCCTCGGCTAGCAGCACCACCTCGAGGAGTCTTGGGAGCCATCTCTCTGACAACAGAAATTTTCATATAGGGTAAAGAAATTTACTCAAATTATAATAAATAAAAAGTTTATCGAAATTTTCAGCCACATATGATATCCACCTCGGGGAGCCTTCTCCTCTCCTCCACCATGGCTCTGGACCCATCTGCTCCTCCCTACTTCCCTTCTTCTTATTTGACTCTCTCAGCCACATATGATATCCAGCTCAAGTGTAGTCGGAGGAGAAGAAGTGGGCAG
>JANAVB010008998.1:10305622-10438122 GCA_029216955.1 Iris pallida
AACCAGCACAGCTGGCATGACCTAGAAGAAGTACATAGGTTTTGCTGGAGGTGCTGGCAATTTTCCCAGGATGGTGTTAGGAGCAGTATAGAGCAGCTGAAGGAAGCTACGCTCCTTCGGCCGACTCTACACTTGCTCCTCAACACCATCCTGGAAAAATTGCCAATACTCCAGCAAAATCTCTGTACTTCCTCCAGGTCATGCCGCCGACTGGCTGGTTCTCCCTCCTCTTCCTGCCACTTCTTCTCCTCCGACTCTACACTTGAGCTGGATATCATATGTGGCTGAGAGAGTCAAATAAAGAGGGAAGTAGGGATGAGCAGATGGGTCTAGAGAAATGACTATTGTACATAGCATGGTATGACAAGGAACTAGCATAACATGACAGTGACCCGTAGTGGTGCACTCCTGACATGACCAACCTGACTTGATAGTGACCGTAGTGGTGCACTCCTGACAGTACCTGACATGAATTATCTTGATAACTTGATAGTGGCCCGTGGCGGCGCACTCCTGACTGACTTGACTTGTAACTTGTGACTTGACTCGTATAATTAACTTGACACCGTGGGTGCTCCTACTTGCTTGCTTGTACAATCCACTTGTCTTGTCTTGCATCATGTCTAGGATGTGACTTCCTGGGTACCACGGCCAGGGACTCGCGCTAAATTGGATTAGGCTAATTATTAGATTAAACTAGAACATGGAGAATTCCCAGTCACAGGCAATCTCGTTATCTGGGCGCTTTAATGGACTTGTAGCTTGCCGACGAGTAGAGCACATTTTCAGCACACTGTCATGTGTTGCACCCTCTAAGTCACCTAAGGGTACATTTGTCTCCCGGGCAATGTACCCACCTATAACTCTTAACCCGCGGAAGGATAACTGGATAGTCTGCAGGGCTTGGGACTGGAATTCTCACTTGCATCTTGTTAGTAATTAGGTTTGTGATAACCCTAGTTAGTTAAAGTAGTAAGCCGTAGTACTTGCTTGGCCGATTGTGAATGAATGGTGTCCAGCCTTGTCTAAGTCTTGTCTAGCCCCAGTACCTGCTTTCTCCTGAGCATGTTTGTTTTACTTATCTTAACGATAAATGAGTAGAGACAGTGAGCTATTCAGGCGAAGGGTTACAATCTCGGTCCTTGTTTGGTTTAAGGATTGTAACCTGACTTCCGGAATGGTTCCACGTCCCTAGTCGTTTATCGCCCTGTGTACTTTATTACTTGTACTTCCCTTTTATTCTTTATGTTCTGATATGCTGGCTTTTGTTTTTATTTGTGGCCTCCTTTGTGGCACTTGCTCTTTCTGGGGTTTGACCCAGCTGGTTTTGTGTGGCCAGATTTCGGAGCAGCTCCCGAGGATCTACCGAGCTTCCAGTCCAATGGTGACTACTAGACGGAACCCGGGCCAAGAGTGGGTTTTCCTTTTTGTTTCACCCACTTATATGTAAATTTATTCTTTTGAGGCGTTTAGCCGACGAGCACCTGTTAGCTCGATGCACATTTACTTACTGTCTGCCTACGGGCTGTAAACATGATTAACAAATCCTAGGGTTGATCATGTATGACTGAACTCTTGCTAGTCCCATCATTTTGTACGACTAGCTTCATGATCATCCAATATGTAATATTTGGGACGCCTTATATATATATATATTTGATGCTCTAATATCTTGTAACTCTGTTAATTGCTTGAGATTGAGACAATAGGCTTGACCTTAAGAGACTGCTGGCTTGTAGTAAACCCTCATATCTAGACAGCCATGACCGTATAGTTGAGATGTATTCTATTTCAATATACGTAGCTGGCTATGTCTGCCCCCGCTCTCCAGTATTCTGGTTCTGGGGTGCGACATGGTTTAAGTGGTGGCCCATACAGGTCTTGGCATTCAAGAAATGTGAGGGTTTACCGAATAGATGTCTCAATCAATATTTCGTCCTTGATCTCTGCTCGTATCTTCAAATCCCTGAGAATCTCGACCTGATCACATTGCTTGTATCATTGATCTGTCCTGGTCCTTTCCTTACTGTTCTCTATGTCGTCTTCTTCAGCGGCATTGCTCCCGGACCTGCCAGCCAGCCAGAGGAAGCTCGACAAGCACCCCAGCGCCAGGAAGATCAAGCTCAGCACTCTGGAGTAGCCTCCCGAGTTATGCTTCCCAGAGGCTCGAAACCTCCAGTTCAGGCAGCTCCGCCCGTTCAACCAGCTAGACAGGATGAGGGACTTTTGGTAGGGCTTATCAGAGAACTGCTTGCATCCCAAGATCGTCGAGGCGACGCCTTGTACCAAGAAGTTCATGATGCACTAAACCGAGGAGGTCCCCAAGGGAATCAAGCGGCCAACAGTTTCAAGCGCTTGAACCCTCCCTTCTTTGACAGCAGTGAAGATACGATTGCCGCGGACGCTTGGCTTCAGGATACCGAGGTGGTTCTAGAAGCAGCTAGGACACCTGAGAATGAGAAGGTGGCGGTGGTACGCCTACAGTTGTTAGACTTGGCTCGCGATTGGTGGGCAGCTCAGGCCATAGGATTAGCAGCACCAGTCACTTGGGCGACGTTCAGAGAGAGGTTCCAGATAAAGTACTTCGATGCAGTGGCACGGTACGACCTGCAGACCAGATTCACCAACTTGAAGCAAGGAGGCAGAACGGTCGATAGCTATGCGACCGAGTTTTCCAGGCTGAGTAGGTTCGCCCCCACCTTGGTGGCAACCGAGTTCGATAGGGCTCAACGATTCCAGCAAGGGCTGCACTTAGAGATATTATTGGCTGTGGAGCAGTTCGAGCACCAGACGTTCGATGCAGTATTAAAGGCAGCAAGGAGGCATGAGTATACCTCCCGGAGAATTGTGGAGAGGACCGGAGGCAGGAAGCGGTCCCACAACCAGATGCACCAATCTTCAGCTCCAGCCCTGGCAGCTAGGGGTATAACCATTGGGACTCCGAGGCGGGCGGCCTCAGTGACGTCGGTTCAGCATTCGACCCCGACGTACCTGCAGCAGCAGAAGCAGAAGCAGTCTTCCGCGGTGGGATGTTCTCATTGCGGGAAGCCGGGCCATGCAGTGGCAGAGTGTCGTAGGGCACAGGGATTGTGCCTGGCTTGTGGAGGAGCAGACCACCAGATAGGGACCTGCCCGAAT
Organism: Iris pallida; assembly: GCA_029216955.1. Lineage (NCBI taxonomy): Eukaryota > Viridiplantae > Streptophyta > Magnoliopsida > Asparagales > Iridaceae > Iris > Iris pallida. The sequence continues at coordinate 10,308,761 of JANAVB010008998.1, forward strand.
AGGGGAGGTCTATCATCATCCAACCTTTCTAGTTCTTCGGTGAGAGGACCAGCCCCAGTTCCAGTCCAGCAGCAGCAGCAGCAGTACCCGAGGCCATTGTTGCCTCAGGCCCAGGCCTTTCAGCAGCAGAACCAGCAGCAGTTCACCCAGGCTCCAGCACAGAACCGACAGAGGGGTTTCCAGCAGAGAGGACCCGCAGCTAGAGGTCAGGCTATGATGATGACCATGGAAGAAGAAGTTGCACCAGGTGAGGTAGTGGCAGGTACTATTCTCGTCAACACCTTTCCAGCATCTGTATTATTTGATTCTGGTGCATCGCATTCATTCATGTCTGCACGATTCACGACACGGATAGGGTTAGAGCCCGAGTCATTATCAGTGAGGCTCAATATACTTACTGGTAATGGTCTTGTGGGAGTAGATCGAGTGTTTTCCTCGTGTCGGATCGTAGTTAGCGGTAGAGAGTTCCCCGCTAGATTCATAGAGTTTCCTATGGCAGACTATGATGTAGTCCTAGGCATGGATTGGTTGAGGAACCATTATGCTAGGATAGACTGCCATGTTGGCAGAGTTGTCTTTAGTATTCCCGGAGAGCCAGAGTTTTCATTTTCCAGAGGCACAGTAGAGCCATCTCCTCCAGTATTACGGATGGCGGTAGCAGCAGTGCAGTTGTCCCGGATAGTTGAAGAGTTTCCAGATGTCTTCCCAGAGGAACTTCCAGGGATGCCACTAGAGCGGGAGATCGAGTTCACCATCGACTTGATTCTCGGGACAGCACCAGTATCAGAGCGAGTCTACAGAATGGCGCCTTCAGAGTTGGAGATTTTGTACAAGATGATTGAAGAACTTAGAACCAAGGGATTCATTCGTGCTAGTGGATCGCCTTGGGGAGCCCCGATGCTTCTTGTGAAAAAGAAGGATAGTACGTCCAGGCTATGTGTTGATTATCGTACCTTAAACTCAGTAACAATCAAGAATAGATACCCTCTCCCGATGATAGATGACTTATTTGATCAACTCAAGGGGGCTTCAGTTTTCTCGAAGATAGACTTGCGGTCAGGATACCACTAGATCAGAGTCAGAGAGCAGGACATCCCGAAGACGGCGTTCAGATCTAGGTACGGGCATTGGGAGTTTTTAGTTATGCCCTTTGGAGCGACCAATGCGCCGGCGGTGTTCATGGACCTCATGAACCGTATTTTCATGCCTTACTTGGATCAGTTTGTGATAGTGTTCCTTGATGACATCCTGGTCTACAGCAAGAGTGAAGCAGAGCATGAGCAGCATCTCAGAGTTGTCCTCCAGATTCTCAGAGAGCACCAGTTGTACGCCAAGTTCAGTAAATGCGAGTTCTGGCTCGATCGCATTTCTTACTTGGGTCACATCATTACCAGAGGAGGAGTGGAAGTGGATCCCCAGAAGATTGTGGCTATCGAGTCATGGCCAGTACCCAGCTCAGTGGCAGAAGTTCGCAGCTTTCTTGGATTGGCCGGCTACTACCGACGGTTCGTCTCTGATTTTGTAAGGATTTTAGCACCGATGACCCAGTTGACCCGCAAGGATGTGCCGTTCATTTGGACCGCAGAATGTCAGGAATCATTTGAGAAGTTGAAGCGAGGTTTGATAACGGCTCCCATTCTCACCCTTCCAGATGGGATCGGAGGATTCACAGTTTATTGCGACGCTTCAGGCAGAGGATTGGGATGTGTTTTGATGCAGCATGGGAAGGTAATTGCTTATGCGTCATGTCAACTCCGTGATCATGAGAAGAATTACCCGACCCACGACTTGGAGCTAGCAGCAGTAGTGTTTGCACTTAAGTTGTGGAGGCACTACTTGTACGGAGACAGAGTGAAGATATTTACTGATCATTAGAGCCTGAAGTATGTCTTCACCCAGAAGGATCTTAATAAGCGGCAGAGAAGATGGCTCGAGCTACTGGTGGACTACGATGTAGATTTACAGTATCATCCAGGGAAGGCCAACGTAGTAGCAGATGCATTGAGCAGGAGAGCCGGAGTTTATTTCCTGACGGCGCAACCAGAGCTATTGGCAGATCTTCAGAAGATGGGAATTGAAGTGATTCTTCCTTCCAATGTGGCCTTGATGGCCAGCCTACAGATTTAGTCCACCATAGTTGAGAGGATCCGGAAAGCACAGTTAACAGATTCCAAGATTCAGCGGCTCAGAGCAGAGTGCAAGGCAGGAAGAAGGCCAGAGTTATGTATTCATGAGGATGGTACACTTCGACACGGCACGCGTCTTTATGTACCCAGTAGATATATCAGACAGGAAGTCATGGCAGAGGCTCACAGTTCGCAGTATTCCATCCATCCAGGCAGCACGAAGATGTACCGAGATATTTGTCAGCACTTTTGGTGGAATGGTATGAAGAGGGAGATAGCCCGGTATGTCTCTCGATGTTTGGTTTGCCAACAAGTCAAGGCTGAACATCAGAGGCCAGCTGGACTTCTTCAACCTTTATCGATCCCAGAATGGAAATGGGAGCACATAACCATGGATTTCGTGACTGGACTACCCAGATCTCCGGCAGGCAGAGATGCTATTTGGGTCATTATGGACAGGCTTACCAAGGTGGCACACTTTCTTCCATTTAGAGTTGGACAGTCGACGGCGCAGCTAGCAGAGATGTATCTCAGGCAGATCGTCCGACTTCATGGAGTGCCAGTCAGCATAGTATCAGACAGGGATACGAGATTCACATCGTACTTCTGGTACAGTCTTTATCAAAGTTTGGGGACTCGTCTCAAGTTCAGCTCAGCGTATCACCCGCAGACAGATGGGCAGTCAGAGCGTACTATACAAACTCTCGAAGATATGTTGCGGTAGTGTACCCTTGACTTTGGTGGTTCGTGGGAGGATCACCTGCACCTGGTGGAATTCTCGTACAATAATAGTTTTCAGGCCAGTATCCAGATGGCACCCTTCGAGGCTCTATATGGCAGGAAGTTGAGATCCCCGTTAGCATGGAACGATGTCGGAGAGAGGCAGATGCTTGGTCCAGAACTGATTTCTCAGACGGTTGAAGTGGTCAGGAAAGTCAGAGATCACCTCCGAGTTGCTCAGGATCGCCAGCGCCATTGGGCCGATGCTCATCGGCGTCCTTTAGAATTTGCCGTCGGCAACCATGTATTCCTTAGGATCTCGCCTACCCGCGATGTCATTCGTTTTGGCGTACGGGGAAAGCTTAGTCCTAGGTATATAGGGCCGTTCAATATTCTGGAGCGAGTAGGCGATGTGTCCTATCGTCTCGCTCTTCCGCCGTCGCTAAGTGAGGTATATGATGTATTCCATGTATCCCAATTAAGACAGTACATCCCGGATCCGAGCCATATTCTAGATCATTCGGAATTGGCTGTTGGTACCAACCTTTCGTATGGGGAGAGGCCCGTGTCTATTTTGGACCGGAGAGAAAAGACGCTCAAGAACAAGACTATTAACTTAGTCCGTGTTGCTTGGGGTCATCACCCTCTAGGTGAGTCAACATGGGAGCGTGAGGACGACATCCGATCGCGATATCCCTACCTGTTTGACTCGTGAGGTATAATGTCTTTCTTATGCCTTACGTTTTCCCTTCCTTGCTTGTATTGTATGATTGAACTGCTTAGTGTAGCTTGTCTGTGCTTAGTATAGCTTGTCGTGACAATCTCTAGCCCCTTGATTAAATTCCGAGGACAGAATTCTTTGAAGGTGGGTAGAGTTGTCACCCCCATTTCCTGTATTTCGTATTTGTACTCGTAATTGATTTTTGGCACGTATTTTTTTCTCGACTTGCGGATTTTGGTTTCTCGTAAATGGGTTTGGACCATGGCTTGGTTTTATTTTGTAGAGTGGGTTTGGTTTGGTTCATCATGAGTGGAACACTTTAACCTACACTCTACCCTCAACACAACACACCCACCTCCATTAAATCCTACCTAACTTTTCTCTCTCCTCTTTATTTTTCATTTACTTCTCCATCTCCTTCTTCTTCCTTCTGCCACACAACTCCCCAACCCATAGGCAAGTGCACCTTGCCATCAAATAAGCACCACTTTTTATTTGTCCATTAACTAGATTAGGCCAAGGAGAACAACTTTAGAACTTGACATTTTGTGATTTGGAGCTTTCATTTTTCTAGATCTAGGTTTTGACTATTTTCGGATTTACATGATTTTGATCTATTTTGTTTGGATTTTTGTGGGTTTTGATGCTTCCATGTGGAAGAGAATTCAATTTTACTCAAGTTAGAACTTTGAAAATCTAGATTTGGTTTTAATTTGGCTAAGTTATGAAGAATTGAAGTTCTTGGTGTTCTTGGACTTGCTCTCGGCCAGGAAGAACAGTCCTCTGCCTTGCGCTTTTTAGCGCATGGCCGATTGCGCACCCCCGGCCTGTGCTCCTTAGCGCATGGCCGATTGCGCAATCACTTGGCCAGTGCTTTGCGCTGCGCTGGATTGCGCTGGCGCAAGCTAGCCATGCGCAAGCCAGCCATGCGCAAAGTAACCCCTGCGTAATCGACCATTGCGCAATCCACTCCTGCGCACTCCTCCTGTGCGCAATCCATCTGCTGCGCCATCCACTCCTGCGCAGTTGGTACCCTGCGCAGCTCACTCCTGCGCAGTTAGTACCCTGCGCAGCTCACCCTGCGCAGTTAGCCTCCTGGCGCACTTGACTCCTGCACAATCCAACCCCCTGACCCCTTGCTTAATATGTTTGGAATAACTATTGTACATAGCATGGTATGACAAGGAACTAGCATAACATGACAGTGACCCGTAGTGGTGCACTCCTGACATGACCAACCTGACTTGACAGTGACCCGTAGTGGTGCACTCCTGACAGTACCCTGACATGAATTATCTTGATAACTTGATAGTGGCCCGTGGCGGCGCACTCCTGACTGACTTGACTTGTAACTTGTGACTTGACTCATATAATTAACTTGACACCGTGGGTGCTCCTGCTTGCTTGCTTGTACAATCCACTTGTCTTGTCTTGTATCATGTCTAGGACGTGACTTCCTGGGTACCACGGCCAGGGACTCACGCTAAATTGGATTAGGCTAATTATTAGATCAAACTAGAACATGGAGAATTCCCAGTCACAGGCAATCTCGTTATCTGGGCGCTTTAATGGACTTGTAGCTTGCCGACGAGTAGAGCACATTTCCAGCACACTGTCATGTGTTGCACCCTCTAAGTCACCTAAGGGTACATTTATCTCCCGGGCAATGTACCCACCTATAACTCTCAACCCGCGGAAGGATAACTGGATAGTCTGCAGGGCTTGGGACTGGAATTCTCACTTGCATCTTGTTAGTAATTAGGTTTGTGATAACCCTAGTTAGTTAAAGTAGTAAGCCGTAGTACTTGCTTGGCCGATTGTGAATGAATGGTGTCCAGCCTTGTCTAAGTCTTGTCTAGCCCCAGTACCTGCTATCTCCTGAGCATGTTTGTTTTACTTATCTTAACGATAAATGAGTAGAGACAGTGAGCTATTCAGGCGAAGGGTTACAATCCCGGTCCTTGTTTGGTTTAAGAATTGTAACCTGACTTCCGGAATGGTTCCACGTCCCTAGTCGTTTATCGCCCTGTGTACTTTATTACTTATACTTTCCTTTTATTCTTTATGTTCTGATATGCTGGCTTTTGTTCTTATTTGTGGCCTCCTTTTTGGCACTTGCTCTTTCTGGGGTTTGACCCAGCTGGTTTTGTGTGGCCAAATTTCGGAGCAGCTCCCGAGGATCTACCGAGCTTCCAGCCCAATGGTGACTACTAGACGGAACCCGGGCCAAGAGTGGGTTTTCTTTTTTGTTTCACCCACTTATATGTAAATTTATTCTTTTGAGGCGTTTAGCCGACGAGCACCTGTTAGCTCGATGCACATTTACTTACTGTCTGCCTACGGGCTGTAAACATGATTAACAAATCCTAGGGTTGATCATGTATGACTGAACTCTTGCTAGTCCCATCATTTTGTACGACTAGCTTCATGATCCTCCAATATGTAATATTTGGGACGCCTTATATATATATATTTGATGCTCTAATATCTTGTAACTCTGTTAATTGCTTGATATTGAGACAATAGGCTTGACCTTAAGAGACTGCTGGCTTGTAGTAAACCCTCATATCTAGACAGCCGTGACCGTATAGTTGAGATGTATTCTATTTCAATATACGTAGCTGGCTATGTCTGCCCCCGCTCTCCAATATTCTGGTTCTGGGGCGTGACAAGGGCTTCTGAGGCAGGCGGAAGGTGCCTGTTGCATCCAAAGATGGGGATGCTCGGGCCTCGTCTCTGTTGTTCCGGAAGAGCCGTAGATCGGAATAGCGGTGCTCGGCTCTCTCTTCCTTCAAAGTGGGTGCTGTCCACTCTGATTGTGTTGAAAGCTGCTCCTTTCGTCGTGATTTCGATCACGGTCTTCCTTGGTCTTTGGAGGCTCTTTCGAAGCCTCTCCTGGCCACAGATTTGCGGTGCTCTTCTCTTCCTTGGTTCCAGCCAGAGGGTTAAATGCTTTGTGTAAGAAGCACTTATCAGGTGACCCTGGCTGGAAGAGTGGCACATAACTGGGCTCCTGCTCGGCCAGGTGAGCCTGGTTGGAAGAGTGGCACATAACTGGGCTGCTGAAGGGATGCACATAACTGAGCTGCTGAAGAGATGGTGGGATGCGCCTGGTTGGAGGCGCATGGTGACAGCTGCGCCTATCTGAAGGCGCATGGTAGCTGCTGCGCCTATCTGGAGGCGCATGGTGGCCGCTGGCTGTAGACTTAGAATCTTTCCTTTGTAGAAATTCTCCTTTGTACAACCTTTTCTAGACATGTAATAGACTTTTATATATAAATAAAAAGTCCTTCAAATGTCTATGGTTATTGACTTTGCTGTGAAGTTCTGTTCGAGTTCCGGTGCATATAGTGTCTGGCGCATGGGCTTTCTGGTTGTGAAATTCCATGCTTCTACAAGACCCCCTTCAAAGTTTTCAAAACTTTTGAATAAGTTTTGGAATACTTTGAATAAGAAGCATGGCGATCAGGGCACATGACTGTTGGGGCGCATGCTTGTTCTTAATTAATGAATATGATAATGCCTCGGTAACCGAAAAGATTAATGATGATCTTTTGGTTTTATCTGCTGTTATCTTCACAAGACCCGAGGCGACGGCTGAGATCACTCGTCATCGGTTCACGCGTGCGACTACGGCCTATAAAATAGGTGAGAGGTGGAAAGAGAGAGAGTTCTTCTACTTTGTGCCTTTGCCTCCTTTAGAGCTCTTCTAAAAACCCTAATTTCTTCCTCTCTGATAGAATGGCTCCCAAGATTCCTCGCGGCGGTGCTAAGGGAAAGGAGCCGACAGAGTTCGCCGACGAGGATGCTCCTGCCACCATTGCGACTCCGGCCGATGTTCGCCCCGGGGTGACGGGTGGGTGTCGACTTTTGCTATGTGCTCTAACTTTCTGCTGCCGATGTGTATGGGCTTCTGTCCTTGATACGCTGAGGTTTTATCCCTGATAATGCGCCGAAGCTTTTGCTGACGCGCATGGGCTCACGCCCTGATGATGCGCCGAAGCTCCAATACTGACGCGCATGGGTTTACGCCCTGCTGATGCGCCGAAGCTCCAATGCTGACGTGCATGGGTGATGCGCTGAGGCTGCGTCAATCTATTAACACCTTTTGTCTTTTTGCCGGACTTCTACTTTTGTTGTGCCAGTATCGATGACGATCCCTCTGTTGAATGAAGTCCTCTTGGATGCTTCTCTTTGCCAAATGGGGGTTAATTTTGATGAGGCGGTGATCAACCCTACAAAGGATGCTATCTTACAGAACCAACCCCGGGAGAGAATGCTGTAAATCCATAACCAGTTGCCACTTTTCCTCCAGAGTATGATGGAGAGTGGTAAACTGAAGTCTGCTGAATCTGAAGATGTGACTTTCTTAAAACCTGCCTTTCTGTTTGGCGACCGACTAGTCTCTTCTGAAGCGAAGATACTGAAGATCAAAGAAGACTGGTTCTTCACTGCCAAAGGCATGGTTCAATACATGAGGCAGGTTGACCGCCAGTTGCCGCTGACGGCCTTTTATCGTTTAGCTTCGAAGAGAAGGATGGGTTGGGAACTTACTCCTTCTCAAGGAGGGGCCTTGGGAGGTACCCTTTCGATCGATGCCACCTCGAACCAGCGAGATACTTTCGCTGCTTCTCGAGCTGGTTCCTCGTTCAGTTACCGAGCCTTGCGTCCCGGGAGCCTCTACAGTGAAGTTTCGAATGACACATTTCCCTTCAGTGCCCCAACCTTTGCAAATCGGATGCTGACAGCGAAGGTCATGTACCCGACAGGTGGCTTTAGAGTTGAGGGTTGGTGTCACTATATTCCGAGGTGGGACGAGTTGACCACTTGGGTGCTTTCAAGGTTCAAAGTTGAGCTTAAGAAGATCGGGCTGACAGTCGCTATTCGGGCTACGCAGGCAGGCGTGGATCTCAATAAGCCTATGTTCCTTGCGCTCTTGGAATTATTCAATGCCCATACTGCAGCTTTTTTACTCCGGTGGGAGAGTTGGGATTGGCTCTCCATGAGATGCACGAGGTGTCTAAGCTTCCTTGGGGCTCAGAGCCGTACGAGGAGTATTTTCTATCAAATGAGGAGATCCAGGTCCTGGCGAATAAGAACCCAGAGATGATGGTTGTATTCAAAGAGGTGACGAGCCACCATTATCTGATGCACCGGAGGGATAGGGGCAAGACCCAGCCTCATGTAACTGCTTGGAGGGACTATGTCTTTAAGCAGGATTTAGCGGATTCTTCGAGGATCCGATTTGTGACTCCGCAGGGACTGAAGCCCGCGGAGGTGACTTCTGAAATAAGTCGGCTGGATGAGAGGACCCCACGTTCGGATGAGAGCGGTAAGGATGCATATAGCTGCTTCTGGCACTGTGGGCACCGGATGTCATCTAAGGCAGTATTGACAGCCTATTTGATGATATGGCTCCGGGATTGCGTGTTTGCAGGTGGATCCGATGCCGTAGAAAGGGTACATCGGAATCTCATTTTGCCTGCTGTGAAGTTGGCTTTTGGACGACCCTTAGCTCTCCTCCCCGCGATGGTGTGCAACCTGTTGTGCGGTTTGAGGTCTTTTGCTGATGACGTGATCCGTGATGAGTCCCGGTCCGGAGAAGGATCATATTGAAGGGGATGCCTTCATCTGCCGCTTCTACAAGAGGAAGTGGTCATACACTGGCGTCCCCGTTTGCAGGAGAGTCTTGTCCTACCTTCAGGGGTGGGAAATTGTCAAGGTTGGCCCGATTTTCAAAGATTTCGAGGCCGACTAAGATTTAGTTGACTCTGGCGAAGATGCAGTCACTTTGCCGAAATAGAGTTTTCGTTGGTTGCAAAGTATCCGGCCTTCTCACCTGGTCTATCGCAACCAGAATAAATGTTATCTGGAGCCATATCTGCCAAGCCGATTTGCTCGTCAATTTGGCTATACCCAGCTGATGTTGCGGAATCCCAGTAGCAGTCTAGCCTTCGTCGGGAGTTTGCTGGACGGAGCCCGGGGCTGGCAGTATTATAACGCTGGATGCACTAGCGTTAGTTTTACTATGCCAGTCCGCAACCCTCGGCCGCAGATCCTATATCTGGCCGCCAAACTGTATTGCATTATGAATGCTGCGTCTCCTGGTTATGACAGGGAGACTATTTTCATCATTGGAACTCAGCTGGAGGCCACGGCGAACATGTTGATGGTAGCCCGATCATATCGTCCACCAGATTTGGCGGGATATCGGGCTGCTGCTGCAGCGCCAGTGAGAGATCCGTCTGTTGGGAAGAGGCGGGCCGACACAGAAGCTGGTTCTTCTGTACCGAAGAGGTCGAGAAAGACGTCGACTACAAAGGTTACGGAAGTGCCACTCGTAACGCCAACGGGATCAGCTCCTGCTGAGGTAAGGAGTGCTTCGTAATTCTAATTCATTTTGTCATTGAGGTGACTTATGCTTTTTTCTTCTTGCAGTCGAAGAAGAAGTCTCGTGTTTCAAAACCGGGTGCTAGTAAACCGAAGGAGGTGGTAGGCTTTTCTGATGAGCGCATTCTACCGATAATAATGTCTCCCGTGGAGGAGGGACCCGAAGACGTTCTTGCGGAGGTTTTAGCATCTCCTGTCTTTGGGGTTGCAACAACTTCCGGGAAGGTACAGTCTGCCGTAGAGTCCTTGGACGTTGAGGGTCCTACGGACTCGAGGCATCCTGATGATGAGGTGGATTGGAGTTCGTCGCCTTCGGATGACGTTGCTCCAGGGCTGCAAGAGTCTGTTGCGGGGGCAACAGATATGGTTGAGACAGAGGAGAGGGTTGATTCCCCTCTTTATCATGATGAGGGGAGGTCGGCTGTATCATTGCCGAGTCCTACCCCGGCTTCAACCGTGGAAGTTGAGGCGGCTACCGATCAGGAGGTAGCGACAGATTCTGTCCCTGTGGAGGGACTTGGTGACGAGACCCGTCTGTCGGTCACGACCGCTGAGGCGGGTCAAGAGACAAGTGATAATCTCCCTATTCTGCCAAGGGAGGTACCAGCTGTTGATAGGATGTTGGGGGAAGAGGTGGCCGTTGACGTCGGTGGTTCCTCCGGGCTTGAGAAGGGCGAGGGTGTGGAACCCTCTGTTGACCCTCCTACTTGGGGTACTATTTCGACGCCTGTGCGGGCTTCCTCTGTTCCTTCGGCTCCTCGGGCTAGCAGTCCAGCCCCTGTTGATGAAGAGCCCATTGATGCCGAGGTTCAAGCCTCGCAAGTTGAGGTTGGCGGATCTTCTTCCAGTCTGCAAACTGTAGTAGCTCCTCCAACTTCTGCTATGACGCTGCAGGTCCTGGCGGATGCAGACGAATATGTAAAATTCCTCGTCGAGGGGGTGTACAAAATGCTGCAGAAGGGTGTGTCTGCTGTGATGGATGCCAACGGGAGCTTTGCGACGGCAAGAGCTCTGGCAATGCCCTGTATCGAGCTGATCCGCATTCACCAAGGCCACGACTATATGGCCAAAATTCTGGAGGCTTCGGTGATCGAGCTGGACGAGCGGCTCGCGGAACTTCAGCGCATCCAGCGAAACGACCTCTCCGTCCTGATAGATGCAGAGAAGGGGAAGCTGATTGCCGAGATCGAGTCTTCATACCAGGCCACTGTGGGCAGTTGGGAACGCGAGGTGGCTGAGACTGAGGCTGCGGTAGAGCAGTTGTCTCAGTCCATGAAGACGACGGTGGAAACTCGAGCTGCATTGGATGCTAACATCGCGGAGATCGACACCCAGATGCGCCGCCTTGAGGACCAACGGGCCCGACTCCAGTTAGATACCGAGCGTGTCCGGGCTGAACATGCAGCATTCAAGAAGGAAGAAGCGACTTTTACTCAGCGGACTCTTGCCTTGGCGCAGCAGCGACAACAGCTTGATGAGAAGCATGAGAACGATACTTCCGCTGGGGCTGTTGAATTGATGCGTCAAGAAGCTGAGCGACGAGTCCTGGCGACTGTGGAGACCCGTACAGCCGACTTAAAACTTCGAGTCAGGGAGCTCTCAGCCCACCCTAGGGTGGTTCAGGGACTGTAGCTTTTCCTTCTTTTTTTTGTTATTTTGCAACCCTTCGCTGGGGGATAATGTAGTTTTTTGTACTCTTTCTTTCAGAAAAATAAAGAAGTACGCAACTTTTTGTGATGTGTTCATTTTTTTGTTATTATGAACTTGATGATTTGTGTGTACCTATTATCTTTTGCGCACCTTGGTTTTTAGGCACAGATAATAAGTTTGAAGGAACCGACATATTTGCTCAGAGGTAATGTGGACGTGGAAATTATTAGGGTTCAAATGATAGAATTATCCTACTCAGAGGTGTGATGGACGTGGTAGGAATGATCCTGAGGGATACGCTGAACAACTCAGAGGTAATGTGGACGTGGAAGTTCTACGATCAATGTACGACAACGCAGGGGTTGTTTGTACGATATGTTTACTCAGAGGTAATGTGGACGTGGTAAACATGAAGGGTAGCATCGGCTTATGTAGCGTAAGATTTCGCTTTGTAGGGTGTAGAGGAATAACTCAGAGGTGATGTGAACGTGGTTGTCTTTCTACTGAAGGATGCCACGGAACAGCTGGGTTCCAGAAGCGCATGAGTTTGTGGAAGGAGATTGTGTGTGAGCCCTGATGATTGGGCCCACAGGTCCCCTTTTGGGGAAGTACATGCCTGAAGGATGTCAAGAATAGTACTTCTTTAGGAACTTACCGTTGATGGACATCATAAACAAGTCCCCATTGGGTTTGGCGAGACGGTAAGCACCGTTTGAGTATACTGTTTCTATGATGAAAGGTCCTTCCCACTTGGGCTCGAACTTTCCTGGTGTCTTGTGAGTTAACACCATTGGCCTTTTGACTGCTAAAACCAGGTCGCTAACTTGGAAAGTCCTCTGTTTGACCTTCTTGTTGAAAGCCTGTGATATACGGGCTTGGTAGAGTTTGATGCGTTGTTGAGCCAGGAGACGCTTCTCATCGAGTGCCTCCAGTTCCCGCAGACGACGACGTTGATTGTCCTCTTCTGTGAGTTTGTTTGTTATTGCTACGCGGAGTGAGGGTATCTGGATCTCGAGAGGCAGTACCGCTTCGCTCCCGTAGACCAGAGAGAATGGTGTGTTGCCTGTTGGGGTCCGTATCGTTGTGCGGTAGGCCCAAAGGCATTCGCCAAGCTTTTCATCCCAGTCGCGTTTGTTGGATGACACGACCTTTTTGAGCAGCCTGACGATGGTTTTGTTGAACACCTCTGCTAACCCGTTTGCTGCTGGATTATAGGCGGTGGATGCCACATTTTGAATGCGATTCTTATCACAGAACCTGCTAAAAATGTGGCTGATAAACTGAGGACCGTTGTCATGAATGATCCGCCGGGGTACTCCGAAACGGTAAATGACTTGGTGTTTGATAAAGCTGACCACCCTGGAGCTCTTTACTTCCGCGAGTGGGACTGTTTCTGCCCATTTGGAGAAGTAATCGGTGATGGCCAGGATGAAGCAGTGTTCTCTTGATGAAGGAGGGGTGATTGGTCCCACAATATCCATGCCCCAGGCTTCGAAGGGCCAGGAGGCGACTGTAAGATGTAGCGGTTCAGACGGTGTATGTATGAAGTCTGTATGAAGTTGGCATGCGTGATACTTCTTAGCATATTCAACAGCGTCGGCGGCCATGGTTGGCCAGTAGTGGCCCATACGCCGCAGTCGATCCTGCAACTTAGGACCGGGTTGATGAGCTCCGCAAGTTCCGTCATGAGCTTCTTGAAGAGCTTCGGCTGCTTCTTCGTTGGACAGGCATCGAAGGAGGAGCCCATCGAAGGAGCGTCGGTACAGCATTTTGGTAGCTGTATCGTAGTAGAATCGAAGAGAGCGTCTTCTGACTGAGACAGCTTCCTTCGGGTCCTCTGGAAGGATTTCGTAGACAGCAAAGTCGATGAACGGAAACCTCCAGTCTCGAACATTAACACCAGTATTCGTTGGCATGGCGTGAGCCACTCGCAAGCACAGGTTGTTTCTAGGACAAATCAAGTCTCGGCCTGTTACCGTGACATAGTGTTGAGTCCCAAAGGGCGCTGCCAATGAGGCTGCGAGGCAAGCCAGAGCGTCAGCCTCCAAGTTTTGTAGACGAGGTACATGTTCGATGAAGAACCCGGTGAAGGTTGAAATGATGTTCAATGCAACTTCATGGTAAGGGATCAAATCTTCATGACGAACCTCATATTGCCCCCGAATTTGGTTCACGACGAGTTTTGAGTCGCCGTAGGCTTCCAGATGGTCGACCCCCAGCTGTTGTGCGAGCTGGAGTCCCATGACGAGTGCATTGTACTCGGCAACATTGTTGGAGCACGGCTTCGAAAGGGAGTAAGCACGCTGGATTACCAACTGATCGGGGGAGACTAAGACTACCCCCACTCCTGCGATGATTTGGCCTTTGGGGCCTGTTCTTGAAGCGCCATCGAAGAACATCCGCCAAACGGAGCTTCCTTCGGTGACGTTGGATTCTTGGACCTCATCCGAGAAATCTTCATAGAGCTTTGAGGATTCTGGGATGGGGTGTGCGGCTAAAAAGTCAGCCAGAGCTTGACCTATAATAGCTTTTTGTGGGACAAACACCATATTATACGGTGTTAGCAAGATCGCCCATGTGGCTAGCCGGGAGTTCAATGATCCTGGCTTCGTCATGAGGACTCTGAGCGGATTGACTCGGGAAATGACATGAATTGTCTGGCCCGAGACATAATGACGAGTCTTCTGGATGGCAAATACCAAAGCCAAGCACTCCTTCTCGACGGGGTTGTTCCGGTGTTCGGCCCCGATGAGCGTTTGACTAAGGTAGTAGATTGCTTGCTCATAGCCTGTATCGCTGTTTTGAGCCAGCAGAGCGCCAAGAGAATGATCCATGGCACGGACGTAGAGGAGAAATGGTTTACCGACGACTGGTGCTACCAGGACTGGTGGACTCGTCAAGTAGGTTTTGATGTCGTCGAAAGCCTTTTGGCACTCCTCTGTCCAGACATAAGAGACTCCCTTTTTCATGAGCTGAGTAAAGGGTTGACATTTACCGGAGAGGTTTGCTATGAACCTTCGGATGTATGCCAGACGTCCCTGTAAGCCCCGAAGTTCTCGAAGATTCTTCGGAGGGTCCATGTTGAGGATGGCTTTGGTCTTCTCGGGATCAACATGAATGCCTTTCACCATGATGACAAAACCCAAGAATTTGCCGCTAGAAACCCCCAGGAAAGATTTAGCGGGGTTCATCTTGAGTTGATGTACCCGCATGAGATCAAAAACTGTCTTCAGGTCCTGTAAGTGATCTCCTTTGAGGCGGCTCTTGACCGCGATGTCGTCAACGTAGCATTCGACTGTCTTGCGAAGATGTTGACGGAAGATGGTGCTCATAGCTCGTTGGTATGTCGCACCGGCGTTCTTCAAGCCGAAGGGCATCACTGTGTAGCAGAAAACGCCCTTTGGAGTCCTAAATGACGTATGTTTTGCGTCGTCGGGGAACATCTTGATTTGATTGTAGCCTGAATACCCGTCCATGAAGGACATGCGTTCGAAGCCACATGTGTTGTCGATCATCACATCGGTGATCGGAAGCGGGAATTCGTCCTTCGGACAAGCAGAGTTGAGGTCTCTGTAGTCGATACAGACTCGTATCTTCCCATTCTTCTTGGTGACAGGCACGACGTTGGCTACCCAATCTGGGTGCTGTTCCTCACGGATGAAGCCGCTAGTCAAGAGTTTATCCACCTCCTGATCGATGGCATTCATGATGTCCGGCCGAAAACGTCGCTGTTGTTGTTTGATGGGTTTGGCATCAGGTAAGATGTTCAACCTATGCATTGCGATCTGTGGATCGAGTCCTGGCATGTCTTCGTAGCTCCAGGCAAAGACGTCGATATACTCTTTAGCTAGCTGGATTAGAGACTCTCGGTCTTCTCCTTCTAGGCTTTTGCTGATGAAGATGGGTTTGGAAGAAGATTCGTCTCCAAGGTCGATCTGCTCGACTTTATCTTCGGTGGGAGGTTCACGTAACTCAAAACGAGACTCCCATTGCTCTCCTAGGCGTTGAGCCCATGGTTCTTCTTCGAAGGATTCTGGCGTTTGGTCTTCGCCTTCACCTTTTTGAGGTTGTGTTGACGTCATGTTAGCTGACAGCACTTTCCTGAAAACTGATCCGATACTGGTATCGGAATCCCAAGTCGACGCTTCGGACGAGTGGGAATGTTCTACGTCTTCTGCGTCTGAACTCTCTGGAGTTGATGGTGGCGTGACATAGCCTACCCCCCGTCGAGTTTTGTTGTAGTAATCTTGCGGCTTTCCTTTGGGAGTTGGAAATCGGAGAGGGAGATGTCGACCTTTACCGTAGTTTAGGCCTTTGTTGCTTTTTAGGTCATAGCCCATCTTTTGGATGATGTGCTTCGCCGTATCTGTATATCGGTAGACTTGTACTCTGCCTGTATCAGGTTCTGGCTCGAGTGGCGGAAGGTCTTGATGACGCTCGACCTTGCCCAAAATGATGGATCCTTCGTCTCGACTTCGTGGAGGGGTTATGAAACAGACTCCTTGAGACGGGACTACTCGATTTACATGGACGGTCGTTATTTGTGTTTGCAACGACCGTAGAGCGTTATCTAATGTATACATAGCATTCCAATGTGGAAGACAAGAATAATTAAAAGACACTCTATTATTGATAAAGTACGAGATCTTATCCCGTGGGATTACATTGTCTAAGGAGGGTGCATCTATATCAGCAGAGATATATTCGCCGAGCTCCTCATCTGTAAGCACTGGGGTCGGATCAGGAGAATCCACCACAACTTTGACTTTGGGATCTGAGAGGGTTATGTAGGCCCTCTCTGGCATCTTGGATGACTACGGGGGCTTGCCCTTCAGACGCACCTTCAGAGGTGCCTCAACTGCGCCTCCTGTGAGTGGTGCCTTCCCCTGTAATTTTGCCACCAAGGGAGCCGATGTTTGAGGCGGCTTTCCCTTAAGGCGTATCTTCAGGGGAGCCTTAGGAGTCGGTGCTTTCCCTGATAGTTTGATGTTCATTGGAGGCGCCTTCTGGGGTGGTTTACCCTTCAGTCGGATCTTCAAAAGGGCATCTGGATTCGTCTCAGGCTCCGTGTCCGGCTCAGTTGTCGTCTCTGCCTCATTATCAGCATCGTTGGCTTCCTCCTCGTCAAGTGGCTTGTACAAGTCAGAATCGGTGAAGTAAGCTTCAATCCCTTTGAAAGGATCGATGTCTGCGAACTCCGTTCGGATGACGCCGTTGGTGGATACATATTTCATGCATTGGTGGAGCGTGGAAGGCACCACCATGTACTCATGTAGCCATGGTCGGCCGAGCAGGATGTTGTAGTTGACCTCGGCATCCACCACATAACAAGTCACCTCGATTTTGAGGTTGCCTATGTGACACTTCAGTCGGATCTTGCCCAGTGGCTCGCTTTTGCTAGCGTTGAAGCCACTGATGGTTGTGTTGGAGGGCGCCAGCCGGTACATTGGGATCCCCAGTTTTGATAGCAGCGCCTTCGGGATAATGCTGAGGGAAGACCCCGGATCGATCTGAATCCGGCTCACCTTGACTGAACCGATGTACCCTGTGTAATACAGCGGTCGGTTATGTCGGTGGTGCTTGAGCAGCATGTCCTGTTGGATGAAAGTTATGTTTGGGATAACTTCCTCCGTACAATGACAGTACGCACAAGTAGTTGGAAGGTCTTCAGGCTGCTTGACCTGACTGAGAAAGGATTCAGCGTCCTTTAGAGCTTCACAGAGAGCTTCTCGGGAGTCTTTGGAAAGACGCAGGAGCTCAAACAAAGACAAGCGTGCAGGAGTACTGGCCAGTTGTGCCAGTATGTCAAAGTTGTGGGACTTGGCTAGCTCCGAAGCAGTCTCCTTCCGTAGAGGTCTGTCGAAACGAGCCTCCACCTGCTTCTGCTTATTGGCTGCGGAGGGTTTAGACGGGCCCTCCTCAGGAATGGTGCCATGAGGCACCACCTCGACGGCAGCTTCGCCGGGCTGAGCGTTCTGTTGTGCACGCGTCTGCACTGGAAGTGCCTCTTCCGTTGAAGAAGAGACCGTACGGCAAGACTTGATCTTCCTGCCTTTTGATTTGGAGGTAGAGCGTATCTCCGGTTGAGTCACCTCGGAGACGAGGTCGGGATGAACCCAGAGGACCTCTCCTCGAGATGTGGTGAGTGGAATGAGTCCACTCGCATTGTCACGGGTAGGTGGCACGTTCACCACCTCCATTGTCGCCTTAAGGATGGGGACGACGCCATCTTGTGTGGTGGTCGGCGGCAAGGTACCGAATTGGAGTGACACCACATTGGCTGACACCGTCTTCTCTTCGTAGTCGACGGAGATTACATTCGCATTGATCATGCGCTGGATGTAATTCTTGAGGACGTAGCAGTCCTTGGTCGGGTGTCCGACAAACCGATGGTAGTGACAGTACCTCGGGTTGTCCACTTTCCCGACTTCATCGGGCCGCTTTGGGTCTGGAAGTTTGATTTTCTCACCCTGCTTCAGTATTTCAAAGAGTTGCAGGGTGTCTTCGTCATTGAATGAATACACCTCCTTGGGTCTCGGCGCCAGTGGAGGTTTCTGAGTAGGCGCAGATGCGCCCTTCGAGGCATTAACAGTCAATACCTTTTTCCCCTTTGCTTCTCGCCCGGAGTTGTTGGCTGCTGACCTTTTCCCCTTATCATCAAAGACGGGGAAGCTGACACCCAGAAGACGTGCATTGGCCGCCTTCTTTTCTGCGGCTTCAGCTTCGATGATCAGGGAGCTCCAGTCGGGAGGGGGAGTAGAGTTGAGCCAGAGCTTCACTGCGGGCAGCATGTTCATGCTGCAAGAGGGGAGGAGCGCATGTTCTGGCATGCCTGGAGGTAGCCTGAAGCAAGCTTGTCGGAAGCGTTCGATGAACACCCGAACCGTTTCTTTCTCCTTCTAGCGTATCTCTATGAGAGATGCCATCGTCATGTCCTTCCCGCCGTCGTAGAAGCGATCAAAGAAGAGGCGCGTCAAATCATCAAAGGACGATATAGAATTGTCGGGGAGGCTGCAGTACCAGTCATACGCTATCCCTTTTAGGGCCCCAACAAAGATGCTGGTGAGGAGCGCGTCCTCCTTTAGAAGATGCCCCGTTTGTGACTGAAAATATGTCAGGTACCGACGCGGAGAGTCCTTCCTATCGTACGGCGTGAGTGTTTGTGGTTTATATTTTGGAGGATAAACCACCTTGTTCCACTCAAGGGGATAAGGCTGGGGAATGCCCATCTTCTGGCGCTCCTCTTGCCTGTTTTTGGACTCGAAGCTCTCCCGCAAGTCCTTGATCATTTCGACCACATCCTCCGTGGAGCTAGGAGTCGGGGAAGGTGGTACTACCTGGAACGGAGCGTTTGAGGGTTCCGACGTCCGAGGTGCTTCTGTGTCGGAGGGTGCCCGTTGAAGGGGTACACTCGACTCCCAATTGACTCCTAGGTCGGGACCGGTTGAAGGTGCTCTGGTCAAGGCCGACCGTATATCAAACACCGCTTGAGTCAGTGCTTGCATAGAGGCAGAGAGGGTTTTGAGTCCTCCCTCTAATGAGTCTATGCGTTGGAGAATGTCCTGCGGTGGCGCATCAGACTCGACATCATCCCCAGCCATGTATACTGTCCTGACACAGCCAGGAGTGGATGGATTGGTTGAGGCTTCGCTCTCGGCCTCACTTTCATGTGGGGGAGTCACCTCTCCTGGTGTTTCACCTTGGCCACCCCCAGCCACATTCTGGAGGTCATTCTCGACGGGCGCATCTGCAAGGGCCTGATTGTCCTCAGCTCCGTCTTGAAGGGCCTCTTCGTCTCTACC
The DNA here is from genome assembly GCA_029216955.1 of Iris pallida. Taxonomy (NCBI): domain Eukaryota; kingdom Viridiplantae; phylum Streptophyta; class Magnoliopsida; order Asparagales; family Iridaceae; genus Iris; species Iris pallida. Next base: position 10,328,170 of record JANAVB010008998.1, read on the forward strand.
CCCAGCTGTGTCCTGGGGGACATCCTCGTTTCGAGGGGCTTCTGGGAGGCTGACTTCGCCTCGAGGATGAAGATCCGCCGCAGCTGTGCTTTGGACATCTTCGTCTTCGGAAGGAGGCTCAACAAGGGTCTGACTACCCCCAGCTTCCTCTAAGAACTTCTTCTTCGACCGAGTGCCTTCGAACACCCCAGAGGTCGAGACTGCTGCCTTGGTTTTCCTTGGCTGGATTTTGGATGAGGAATTACCAGTCGTCTTCCGGAGTGATGAGGAGTTAGAGACCACATTGCATGAAGCAACTCTTGGCTCCTCTTCTGTTGACACCTTCTCCCCAAGGCGACGTCGGAGGGGTGTCGATGACTGCAGCCGCTGGAAGACTGACTGCCTTGGTGGTACTGTCGCCTTACAACAGCAGTTGATAGTGACCACCGCACAAGTATGCCCCGTGAGAGGCTCATTGTACTTGTTGGTCGACTCTCCTGACCGGCGCTTGTGAGCGATCACATTACGCAGGTCGTTGGAGGAGAGTGCTACCTTCACACCCCCTTCAGGCGCATGGCAAGGCCAAACGCCGGGGCGGACAGGTGAGTGCTGCGCCCCCTGATCTAATACCAAGCAGGCATCATGATCAGTAGTGGGGGAACAACAACATTTGAAGTGACTTGAACGGACCTCAAACGCACAACCAGAGGAGGCGCGGGAGTTCAAGACCACTGAATTTGCCTCGTTCGGCTTGGTTGTGCACGCAGTAGATGCGCCCAAGTGAGATGAGGACTTTGAAGATCGACTCATTTTTTGTGCCGAAGCACCTGAGTCGACCTTGTACAGCTTGCCATCGGCAGCGCGCGTGATTGTGAGCACGTGCCTCTGGCCTGCTGCTGGCATAGCACGTTTGTGGCGCATGGCCCGTGCCGCCTTGGATTTCTTTGTACTAGCCCGCTGGGGTGCATAGTACTCAGCATCCAAATTCTCTTCGCCATTACAGCGAGTGAGTCTATCAAAGACAGAGACTTTTTGTGGCGCATCAGAAGTGTTGCGCGGGGCATTGGCTGCGCCCCTGCTCCGCCGACGCATCTTCCCCACCTGAGAGGGAGATGGCTGGGGAACGTGGTCAGCCGCACGCTTCACCAAGAGATGCGCTGCATCAGCGGGCGCACCTTGGTTGCTGAGGACGTCAGCAGGAAGGGAGGGCTGGATTGGCGCATCCCCTTCAGTGGTGGTGCCCGAGGCGTCGACCTTGCGCACCCAGACACGGCGGGTCTTCTTCGGCTTCGGCAGCCGCTTCGAAGGACTCGCGCTTCCTTCAGAAATGAACTCCTCGCATGCCTGTTGATTGAGGCGCACGACCAGCGTCTTGTGGGAGGAGCCCACCTTCACGTCGTCGGCCTGTGATACGACTTTCTCGGAAGAGGAGAAAGAAGTCCCCAGCAGAGTCGCCAGCTTGTTTGCCATTAAAATCGTTTGATTGCAAATCTTAATACAAACAGAACAGTGTTACAATATAGGACTTAGATGTAGTCCTAGGAGTACACTTTTATTTAATCTGGGTCCTAAGTGCCAATGGAGCGAGTGGTAATACGTTGACTCCGTTGACGGGCTGACGACGGTTATCGGTTCTCTGAAGGTGTAGATTGCTCTGGGTGCTGGAGCTCGCTGAGAGGAGGAAGACGTTGAGTGTCTGTATCTGCCTCTCTGGTGATATCTGTCTGTATTGTCCGTATGTGTAGGTGTCTGGAAGAAGGAAATGATTCCCCTATTTATAGCTGGGCAGGTTGGCTGCTCATGCACGCATATGTAGGATGCGCCGATACGTGGAGACGCCACGTGGAGACTGCTGATGGAGGCGCATGGATGATGCGCCCTACTCGAGGGGTTGAATTCTTCATGCTGCTGTTGTGAGCCGGCACGTAGCAGAGGAGAAGATCTTTCTGTTGCTGAAATCTTGGATGGGTTGAGTCAAAGGACACGTGTCGTCGACTCATGGCTCGGAGATCTCGGATCTGATGGGGGGATGATTTGGTGGGATGCGCCTTGGATTGGGCGCATGATGAGACTTTGGCTCGTGACCTTTAGGAGTCACGAGCGGTTCTGGGCGCATGGCTTTTGAGGCGCATGCAAGCGACTTTCCTTCTGTCTTTCGGGATCAGAGATCAGTCTGGGGCGCATGGCTTTTGAGACGCATACAAATCTTTAATTGGAGACTCTCCTTCTGTCTTTAGGGATCAGTGAAGGGTCTGAGGTGCATGGCTTTTGAGGCACATGCGGATAGTTGGGTGGCCACGTGGCAGTAGCCGTCGGGGTAAAGTCATGATGATGCTGACGTTGTGGACGCTTCATTTTCTGCAAAAGCTGTCCACCTTCCAGACTTGGGAAGGCGTACTTCCAACTCTGTCAGTCCAGCATTTAATGTTTGGTGACATTCGATGGACAGCTGAGTGGGCGCATCGGTTGACGTTCCACTAAGCGTATGGGGACGTATGGGGGCGCATCCCTTGTGATGCGCTTGGTACAGGGCGCATCTGTTGAAGGCGCTTGATGTTTGAAGGGGTGTGATACGCTGTCCAGCCGGCGCATCCGACACGTCTTTAATGATGCGTCTGTTTTGCTTCTCGAGTGCCTTTAAATAGCTGTTTGGCTGAAGTCGAGGCGTCCGGTTCATCTATTTAATGTGAGTTTATTGCACGGAATTCGAAGAGCCATCCACTTGGCGCGTAGGTTTGATCTGCCCGGCCTATAAATAGTGGCATGGAGAGAAGGTTTGCTTCTCATTCCCTCACGTACTTCCGATATAAACTTAAGTATTCGGGTGCACTCTGTTGACGAAGTGCTCCCGAGGGTGAAGATGAGACGCCATATCGTCGTTGATGCTCTTGAAGGTGACTGTTACATCCAAAAGACGGAGTCGAGGGCTTCTGAGGCAGGCGGAAGGTGCCTGTTGCATCCAAAGATGGGGATGCTCGGGCCTCGTCTCCGTTATTCCGGAAGAGCCGTAGATCGGAATGGCGGTGCTCGGCTCTCTCTTCCTTCAAAGTGGGTGCTGCCCACTCTGATTGTGTTGAAAGCTACTCCTTTCGCCGTGATTTTTATCACGGTCTTTCTTGGTCTTTGGAGGCTCTTTCGAAGCCTCCCCTGGCCACAGATTTGCGGTGCTCTTCTCTTCCTTGGTTCCAGCCTGAGGGTTAAATGCTTTATGTAAGAAGCACTTATCAGGTGACCCTGGCTGGAAGAGCGGCACATAACTGGGCTCCTGCTCGGCCAGGTGAGCCTGGTTGGAAGAGTGGCACATAACTGGGCTGCTGAAGGGATGCACATAACTGAGCTGCTGAAGAGATGGCGGGATGCGCCTGGTTGGAGGCGCATGGTGACAGCTGCGCCTATCTGAAGGCGTATGGTAGCTGCTGCGCCTATCTGGAGGCGCATGGTGGCCGCTGGCTGTAGACTTAGGATCTTTCCTTTGTAGAAATTCTCCTTTGTAAAACCTTTTCTAGACATGTAATAGACTTTTATATATAAATAAAAAGTCCTTCTTCAAATGTCTATGGTTATTGACTTTGCTGTGAAGTTCTGTTCGAGTTCCGGTGCATATAGTGTCTGGCGTATGGGCTTTCTGGTTGTGAAATTCCATGCTTCTACAATCACCATGTCGTACCGTAGATTAATGCAAATAGAGGTGGAGCTGGAATCCTTTGACAAAGAAGACCACCATGCTGTCAAGAACCTCTCACTCGAGCTCTACACGAAGGATGTCCACTTAAGCTCCGGGGCAAAGTTTTGGCTCGGAGCAAGAATCTGTTGATGGAGCACATCCACCATGTTGTCATAAAAAAATACTAATGGTGAGAGACCCATCTGAGTAGGACGTATACTCTGATAATATCTCCTCCAACACTCAATCCCACTACTGATATCATTCTTGTAAAGGTGATCTCTCAGAGTATACGTCCTCCTCAGATGGATCTCTCAGAGTATCCTCTCCGGTTGGTTGTCGTATCATCATTGCCGAGGGATAAGGGTCGGAGGACAGTCAACTTTATCTACGGCTACATAGTTTTTGCCTCGCCAGTCGAATGGCTGCAGGAACTATGTCCTGATCACCATGTCATAGTCCAATACAATCCAGAGATTGACACAGTACTAATTCATATATGTAGTCCAATACAAATAGTCTAATACAAAAACAACCCAATACAAATAGTCCAATACAAATAAGTTCAGTAATTGATAATGAGAACCATGCAGCTCACGAAAATGCTCAGTGATACGATCACGCAACCACCTCGAATAAGTAGGATCGACGGCGTTAGGAGAGATGTAGTCCCTTACAAGTGCTGCATGAATAGAACTCCCGGTCTCATTAGCTACCGGTGCTGGATGAATAGAACTCCCGGTCTCACTAGCTACCGGTGCCACTTCTTTCTTAACAGTAGGAGGAGCCACCTCAGCATTCAGTATTTCCCTCAAACGACGTGTCGCTCCTCGGGTCATGGATGACATCTGGTAAGATTGAAAAACGAAGAGAGAAATGAAGAGAGAATGTGGCTACTGTCATGAAGAGAAGGGATATTAGTTGGTGTCAGTCCTACAATCAGTGAGGACATGGGTACTGTTTTGAGTGTTCAGTTGTATGAGTATCTTGTGTTGGTGTCTTTGGATCAGTAAAATAAGTGTGTATTATGAGTTAGTATTTAATTAGCAATTAGGATATGTCACGTCCCAGTACCGAAATACGGAGACGGACTAGGCCAGCTACTCCATATGAGGTACGTAACGTCATATGGTGATCGTGGCTGTCGAGAGACTAGGGGGTACATGCTACAATCAAGTCTCCTATGGTCCCACAGAGTTCTATGTCTCAATCAATCAAATCACATCAGCAAATAAATGAACATTAAAGATAAAGCAGTAAGGCGTCCCCGACGCTTCATCAAAATGATCATGAGAGACTAGTTTTATAATTTAGCTATCTCGGAGAGCCAGGAGTACAAAATTATACACAGCTGCAGTCTGTTTAATTACAATTATGTACTGACACAAAATATCAAGTAATCCGGCTAACAGGTGCCGGTGGCTAAATGCCGCACAAAATATAAGCAGGAGTGGTGGAGAAGAAACCCACTCGAGTCCCCGAACCGCCATGCTCCTAGTATGCACCATGGATGTCATGGAGGAAGATCGTGTCCTCAGGCTCTGCTACGGAATCTGGCCAAACAAAACCAGCGGGGTCAGCCCCGAATAGCAAGTACCGCCAAAGGGGCACAAGAGTAAGATTAAAAACCCAGTTAAATAGAATGATTGATAATAGTAATACTTATGCTACTATTATAGGGTGGCGCAACATCCTCGAACCCATATGGCACCTTTACAACCAAACAAGGACAAAAGGTGCCATATGGAGTCGGGATGTGTCGTACTCTATAACTTTCACATAAGTTAAAAGGTATAAACAATAAATTCTCCTGATCGTGACTTCGGTCGATAGCCTATCGCAGTACAATAACCAACCCAACAATCAAACAAGAACATGGGTTGGATCATGTACCATGATAGACCATGTTCCTCAGTCATTCACAGAAGTAGCACTTCACAACCAGAATAAGTCTTCCGTTCATAACTTCGGTCCACAGCCTGTCATAATACGATAACCAACCCAACAATCAAACAAGAACATGGGTTGGATCACGTACCATGACAGTCCGCTTCCCTCAGTTATTCACGGAAGGCAATAGGATACAAGCAAGTCGTTTTCACGGCCAATCAAGTCTACGAGTTTCTAGTGGGACGAGGTTATCCTCGCATCATGTTAATAGGAAATCCTCAGATCGTATCTTTCCAGCAAGGCTAGCCAACCTTGGGGTTCGCGTAGACAGGTGTTATTGAGCACAGGTCCCTCGTAAGGCCACCTTGCCAAAACATATATTATATAGCAGGAATTAATCGGATACAGTCATCCACTCGTTGCAGATGACACAGTATCCGTGGAGACCAGTCGGCGCGTCAAGACAATATCTCAAGGCGGCTGGTGTAACACGATCTCGGGATTCTGCCCTCCCCATGCATCTAGTATATTTAGTTGCCTAGTTTAAACCTAGATGAAATCTTAGACTCACATGCTGTGGCCTGCATGATTATCCTCCTAAAGTCGTACTTTAGTACGAGTACCCCAAAGAGGATCCATGTCAATCAGTATGTCAACATGTGCTACCCTCCTTAGTGTAATGCATCATTGTAAATATGCCACGTGGAGTTACGAGTCTTTTGTCGAGCATGAACAAGAACTGGGACTTTCAGGTACAGGTATCGGGTAGGAACACTTTGTTCTCCGGGGTCACATTAGTGCTCATATCATGCTCGGGACAAAAGACATAAGGATATAAAATGGGCATATAATATCTAATAAAATATCAAAAGCATACGCACAAAAGCACGCACGCTCAAGGGGTGAAAAGTCACGCAGGCTCACTCAGGCTCACTCAAGGCAGCGTGCGTGAAAAGTCACGCAGACTCAAGGGAAGAACTGCGTAAAAAGTCACACAGACTCAAGGGAAGAGCTGCGTGAAAAGTCACGCATGCTCAAGGAGAGAGCTGCGTGAAAAGTCACGCAAGCCCAAGGAGAGAGCTGCGTGAAAAGTCACGCAAGCCCAAGGAGAGAGCTGCGTGAAAAGTCACGCAAGCCCAAGGAGAGAGCTGCGTGAAAAGTCATGCAAGCCCAAGGAGAGAGCTGCGTGAAAAGTCACGCAAGCTCAATGAGAGAGCTGCGTGAAAAGTCACGCAAGCTCAAGGAGAGAGCTGCGTGAAAAGTCACGCAAGCTCAAGGAGAGACACGCTTCCAACAGGTAGCGTGCTCAAACGGAGCACACTGTTCACTGTCTTCTCCAAACAGCAAGAATACCATGGCTGAACCCAAACTTCAAAGCATCATAACTTGGCCATCCGAACTCCAAATCCAGATTTCTAAAGTTCTAACTTGGGTGAAACTGAATGCTCTTCCACATGGATGCATCAAAAACCCATAAAATCCAACTAAAGTAGATCAAACCATACAAAATCCGAAAATAATTAAAACTTAGATCTACAAAAGTCAAAGCTTTAAAATGGAAATTTCCAAGTTCTAAACTAGTATAGATTGAAGAGAAGAACATGTTTTGGCAAATAGTTTTGTAAGAAATCATTGATAAAATTATGGATCCATCTCTTGAGCAAGTTGGTACTTGCCTTGGTTGATGGAAGAAATATTTGGTTGGTGGAGGAAGTAAATGAGAGGAAGTAAATGAGAGGAAGTAAATGAGAGGAGAGAGAATGAGATGAGTTATATAAAGATCTTGGACCCATGGGTTCATGATGAACCAAAGGGTTCATGATGAACCAAAGGGTTCATGATGAACCATTGGTGAACCAAGAATAGGTTTACCCAAATGAGCCAAAACTGTAGGCCCGAATGCAGAAAATAAATTAGAAAATAATATTTTATCAAATATTTTTGGGAAATGCATAAAAAAATACAGCATAATAAATATAGTATAAATACAAGGTAAATGCAATTTATCGGTTTACGTATTAAAATACGTATTCCAGGATTGGGGAGTGACATCTCTACCCTTCTTAGAAAAATTCCGTCCTCGGAATTCCGGCCAAGACAGGATAGTGAAATCAGGGCAAGCAAGGCACAATCATATATAAGTTAACTATCATAGCAGTTATGATCATACATCATAAAGTGCAAAACAAGCAGGTGCAGATAAGCATGGAATCGTGTCAATAAGGTGCAAAAATATACCTTATTAGTCAAACAAATACGGATACCGAGATCTGATCTCGTCCTCGCGCTCCCAGGTTGACTCTCCCGAAGAGTGATGGTTCCAAGAAACACGGACAAGGTTTATCGTCCGATTCTTGAGTACCTTCTCTCGCCGGTCTAAAATAGATACGGGTTGTTCCTCGTAAGTTAGGTCGGTACCAACGACTAACTCAGAATGATCGAGGACATGACTCGGATCCGGGACATACCCACGTAATTGGGACACATGAAACACATCATGTATGCCAATTAGCGAAGGCGGAAGGGCAAGTTGATAAGCCATATCGCCTATCCGAGCGAGAATCTTAAAAGGACTAACGTATCTTGGACTAAGCTTTCCTCGGGTTCCAAATCTGATGATACCCCGAGTAGGCAAAATCTGCAGAAATACTTGGTCGCCAACTCTGAACTCTAGAGGCCTACGATGCTGATCTGCCCAATGACGATGTCGGTCCTGTGCAACTCAAAGGCGCTCTCTGACCAACTTAACTATCTCCACAGTCTGCATGATCATCTCTGGTCCCAACAGCTTTCGTTCTCCGACGTCGTCCCATGCCAAAGGGGACCTGCACTTCCTTCCGTACAATGCTTCGAACGGGGCCATCTGAATACTAGCCTGATAGCTGTTGTTATAGGAGAACTCCACTAGATGAAGGTGATCCTCCCAAGATCCACCAAAGTCCAAGGTACACGCCCGTAGCATATCTTCTAACGTCTGGATGGTTCTTTCTGATTGCCCGTCAGTTTATGGATGATAAGCAGTACTGAATCTTAACTTGGTTCCCAAACTTTGGTGTAAGCTCCGCCAAAAATGGGAAGTAAACCGCGTATCCCGATCTGATACTATACTAACTGGAATACCGTGCTGCCTTACTATCTGCTTCATGTACATTTTTGCTATCTGCTTAGTAGTCTGTCTAACTCGGAAGGGAAAGAAATGAGCGACCTTCGTGAGTCGATCAACTATTACCCAGACTGCATTCTTGCCAGCCGGGGATCTAGGTAAACCGGTCACAAAGTCCATCGTGATGTGCTCCCATTTCTATTCTACGATAGGAAGCGGCTGTAGCAACCCTGCTGGTCTCTGCTGCTCGGCCTTCACCTGCTGACATACCAGACACTTGGATACAAATCTCGCTATCTCTCTTTTCATGCCATTCCACCAAAAGTACTGCCTGATATCTCGATACATCTTCGTTCCTCCTGGATGAATAGAGTAAATAGAACTATGAGCTTCGGACATAACTTCTTGCCGAAGGTCTCCACTCGGTACACAGAGTCTGTTTCCAAACCTGAGCGTACCATCTTCATGAATCACTAACTCCTTCCTACGGCCTGATTCACACTCCGACCGCAACTTCTGAATCTGTGGATCTCCTGCTTGTGCTGCCCTTATCCTCTCTACTAAGGTTGACTGAATCTGCATACTGGTCTTTCTTCCTATATCCCTTGGCAAAACTACTTCGATTTCCATACTCTGAAGGTCTTCTAAAATATGCTTCTGTGAGGTCAAGATAAAGGCACTGTCTCTCCTACTCAGTACATCTGCAACTATATTCGCCTTGCCTAGATGATACTGAAGATCTAAATCAAAATCCTTCAGCAGTTCTAACCATCTTCTTTGCCTCATGTTCAAATCTCGCTGCGTGAATACGTATTTCAAACTCTTATGATCAGTATAGATCTCTACCCGATCTCCGTATAAATAGTGCCTCCACAACTTGAGTGAAAACACCACAGCTGCTAACTCCAAATCGCGAGTCGGGTAATTCTTCTTATGGTCTCGAAGCTGTCGAGACGCATATGCTATCACCTTTCCGTGCTGCATCAATACACATCCAAGACCCTTCCCAGATGCGTCACAATATACTGTAAAGCCTCCCGCTCCTACTGGAAGCGTCAAGATCGGGGCTGAGATCAATCTCTTCTTCAATTCTTCAAATGATGCCTGACAGCTAGCTGACCAAACAAACTCCACGTCCTTGTACGTCAAACGCGTTAAGGGCGCCGAGATCTTGGCAAAGTCTGCCACGAACCTTCTGTAGTAACCAGCTAGTCCTAAGAAACTTCTTACTTCTGCAACCGTTTTCGGGACTGGCCAATGCTCTACGGCCTCAATCTTCTTCGGATCCACTGACACTCCTGCCCCAGAAATTACATGCCCCAGGAACGAAATGTGATCTAACCAGAATTCACGCTTGTCAAGCTTCACATAAAGTTGATGCTCCCTCAATGTCTGTAAGACAGTCCTAAGATGTTTCTCATGCTCCTCTTCACTGCTGGAATAGACAAGAATGTCATCTATGAACACCACCACAAATTTATCCAAATACGATAAAAAGATGCGGTTCATTAAATCCATGAATACTGCGGGGGCGTTGGTTAGTCCAAAGGGCATTACTAAAAACTCATAATGCCCATATCTAGATCTGAATGCTGTCTTCGGTATGTCTTGCTCCCGGACTCTTACTTGATAGTATCCCGACCGAAGATCGATCTTGGAAAAGACACTGGCCTTGCTCAACTGGTCAAACAGGTCATCAATCCTTGGTAGCGGGTACTTATTCTTCACTGTTACTGCATTCAGCTTGTGATAGTCGATGCACATCCTCATCGACCCATCCTTCTTGGGAACTAGAATCACTGGTGCGGCCCAGGGCGATTTACTGTCTCGGATGAATCCCTTAGACTTCAACTCTTCTTCATGTTGATACAACTTATCCTGTTCTGACGGCGACATTCTGTAAACTCTGTCTGCAATAGGCCTCGTTCCAGGGTTCAACTCAATGCTAAATTCTACCTCTCTGACTGGGAGTATCCCTGGGAGCTCATCAGGGAAGATGTCGAGAAAATCTTCGACCACTCTCGAAATCTGTCCTGGCTCTGACACTGCTGCTGAGATGACGCCTCCGGCCTGATTCTTCAAGGTTCGGGTAAAGATGAACTACTCCATCCTAGGAACGCTGAATATGACCCTACCTCCTCTACAATCAATTGTCGTATGACTGTCTCTCAACCAGTCCATGCCAAGAACAATATCAAAATTCCCCATAGGGAATTCAATCAATGATGCGGGCAATAAATGCCCACACACCTCTACCGGACATGAAAAGCGCACTCTGCTCACTTCTACGAGTCCATTGCCGGTGAGTATATCTATCCTCTCCGACAATGCCTCAAACTCTAATCCAATCCGTGTAGCATATTGTGCAGAGATGAATGAATGAGTAGCGCCTGAATCAAATAATGCTACAGCGAGAAATGAGGTGACGAGAATTTTACCTGCCACCACGTCACTAGACGCTAGAGCCTCTCCCAAGGTCAATGTGAGAGCCTGGCCCCGTGGAGCCCCTTGTTGCGGCCTTCCTCGACCATGCTGTTGCTGCCTCTGAGGGCCTTCGGCTTCCTGTGCTTGGCGGAACATCTGAGCCTGCGTTGGTAGACGCTGGGCTAGGGGCCTTACTGCTAATACTGGCCCTCCACTCGGGGTTGCCACCGGAGCTGGCAATGCTGGAAACTGCTGAGCTGGCCCTCCTGGCCTCTGCATCACAGGACAAGTGGAGATACGGTGGTCTGAACTACCATACCTCAAGCATAAGCCATTTGCTGACCGGCACACCTCCCTCGTGTGCCCTGTCTTTCCACAGAATGTACAGTCCTGGGGTACTTCCTGACGCTGCTGTTGATTCCTTGGTTGCTGATGCCGAACTGGCACTGTATTAGTTGACACGACCGTCCTCCGCAGTGCTCCTGCATCATGAATACGTACACCGGGTGCTGGTGCCGATGTTCGCTGCATTTCTCCTTCTCCAACCTGGGAATGAGATCTCTTCTGACCTCCTGTCCTCGATGCCAACCTCTGCTGGGTAAGCTCGTGCCTCCGAGCGGCCGTCAAAACAGCGTCAAACGTCTGGTAGTCGTGTCCTTCCACAAGATATAATAGTTCCAAATGAAGTCCCTGCTGGAACCTCATAGCTTTCTCTGGCTCCGTTGCCACCATTGCTGGTACGAAACGACACAATCTGCAGAACTCTGCTGCATACCCATCTACAGTCTTGCCTGCTTGCTTGAGACTGATGAACTTCTGCTGGAGCTCATATCGAGCTACTACGCCAAAATACTTGGCCTTGAATCTGTCACTGAAGGTGGTCCAACGAACAGGGCATCTTGTACCAACTTCTTCTGATGCCCACCAATCGCGGGCAAGATCCTGAAGTACCAATTTGACCTGATCAACCTTCTCATCATTTGGAACCTTGGCTGCCACAAGAATGGCTTCGATGTCTTGAATCCAGGCATCCGCAGTGATGGCATCCTCCGTGCCCTCAAAATACCTCGGGTTCAAGCGACGAAACCTTCCTGATGCTCCCGAGTCAGCCCCGACACTCCTCTCAAGAGCTAACTGAATCCCTTGGTTCAGCAACACGTTCTGCTCCTGCTGCCGAGTCTGTTGCTGTTGGTTAGTGACAAGAAACCCCCGGATGATCTCCAGGAGTGCTACGGCGTCTGGTACTGCCGTCGCTGCTGGTGCTGCAGGAGTTTCAATAACCTGCAGCTGCACTGCCTCTGGTTCCATTTCTGCTCGTGCCTGCACTGGAGAAGGTTCTCTCCCCTGCTGCTGCCCAGTCGAGCCATGCTCTTGCTGCTCTTCCTCATGGGCCTCTTCCGCTACTGAGAATGAAGCACCCCTATAGAGAAGAATATAAGATTATCAAGTCCGGACGAGGAAGATTTCGAGGATGCAAGTCAGGTTAGAGATCAAGGCAAGGACAGAGAATTCGAAACTGAATTTCAAGGGGAACAAGTTTTGATTGAGACTCCTAATAATTTGTAATACCCCACAATTCTGAAAATCAGGACCTGCATGGGCCACCACTAAAACTTTGTCACGTCCCAGTACCGAAATACGGAGACGGACTAGGCCAGCTACTCCATATGAGGTACGTAATGTCATACGGCGATCGTGGCTGTCGAGAGACTAGGGGGTACATGCTACAATTAAGTCTCCTATGGTCCCACAGAGTTCTATGTCTCAATCAATCAAATCACATCAGCAAATAAATGAACATTAAAGATAAAGCAGCAAGGCGTCCCCGACGCTTCATCAAAATGATCATGAGAGACTAGCTTTATAATTTAGCTATCTCGGAGAGCCAGGAGTACAAAATTATACACAGCTGCAGTCTGTTTAATTACAATTATGTACTGACACAAAATATCAAGTAATCCGGCTAACAGGTGCCGGTGGCTAAATGCCGCACAAAATATAAGCAGGAGTGGTAGAGAAGAAACCCACTCGAGTCCCCGAACCGCCATGCTCCTAGTATGCACCATGGATGTCAGGGAGGAAGATCGTGTCCTCAGGCTCTGCTACGGAATCTGGCCAAACAAAACCAGCGGGGTCAGCCCCGAATAGCAAGTACCGCCAAAGGGGCACAAGAGTAAGATTAAAAACCCAGTTAAATAGAATGATTGATAATAGTAATACTTATGCTACTATTATAGGATGGTGCAACATCCTCGAACCCATATGGCACCCTTACAACCAAACAAGGACAAAAGGTGCCGTATGGAGTCGGGACGTGTCGTACTCTATAACTTTCACATAAGTTAAAAGGTATAAACAATAAATTCTCCTGATCGTGACTTCGGTCGATAGCCTATCGCAGCACAATAACCAACCCAACAATCAAACAAGAACATGGGTTGGATCATGTACCATGATAGACCATGTTCCTCAGTCATTCACAGAAGTAGCACTTCACAACCAGAATAAGTCTTCCGTTCATAACTTCGGTCCACAGCCTGTCATAATACGATAACCAACCCAACAATCAAACAAGAACATGGGTTGGATCACGTACCATGACAGTCCGCTTCCCTCAGTTATTCACGGAAGGCAATAGGATACAAGCAAGTCGTTTTCACGGCCAATCAAGTCTACGAGTTTCTAGTGGGACGAGGTTATCCTCGCATCATGTTAATAGGAAATCCTCAGATCGTATCTTTCCAGCAAGGCTAGCCAACCCAGGGGTTCGCGTAGACAGGTGTTATTGAGCACAGGTCCCTCGTAAGGCCACCTTGCCAAAACATATATTATATAGCAGGAATTAATCGGATACAGTCATCCACTCGTTGCAGATGACACAGTATCCGTGGAGACCAGTCGGCGCGTCAAGACAATATCTCAAGGCGGCTGGTGTAACACGATCTCGGGATTCTGCCCGCCCCATGCATCTAGTATATTTAGTTGCCTAGTTTAACCCTAGGTGAAATCTTAGACTCACATGCTGTGGCCTGCATGATTATCCTCCTAAAGTTGTACTTTAGTACGAGTACCCCAAAGAGGATCCATGTCAATCAGTATGTCAACATGTGCTACCCTCCTTAGTGTAATGCATCATTGCAAATACGCCACGTAGAGTTACGAGTCTTTTGTCGAGCATGAACAAGAACTGGGACTTTCAGGTACAGGTATCGGGTAGGAACACTTTGTTCTCCGGGGTCACATTAGTGCTCATATCATGCTCGGGACAAAAGACGTAAGGATATAAAATGGGCATATAATATCTGATAAAATATCAAAAGCGTACGCACAAAAGCACGCATGCTCAAGGGGTGAAAAGTCACGCAGGCTCACTCAGGCTCACTCAAGGCAGCGTGCGTGAAAAGTCACGCAGACTCAAGGGAAGAGCTGCGTGAAAAGTCACGCAGACTCAAGGGAAGAGCTGCGTCAAAAGTCACGCAGGCTCAAGGAGAGAGCTACGTGAAAAGTCACGCAAGCTCAAGGAGAGAGCTGCGTGAAAAGTCACGCAAGCTCAAGGAGAGAGCTGCGTGAAAAGTCACGCAAGCCCAAGGAGAGAGCTGCGTGAAAAGTCACGTAAGCCCAAGGAGAGAGCTGCGTGAAAAGTCACGCAAGCTCAAGGAGAGAGCTGCGTGAAAAGTCACGCAAGCTCAAGGAGAGAGCTGCGTGAAAAGTCACGCAAGCTCAAGGAGAGAGCTGCGTAAAAAGTCACGCAAGCTCAAGGAGAGACATGCTTCCAACAGGAAGCGTGCTCAAACGGAGCACACTGTTCACTGTCTTCTCCAAACAGCAAGAATACCATGGCTGAACCCAAACTTCAAAGCATCATAACTTGGCCATCCGAACTCCAAATCCAGATTTCCAAAGTTCCAACTTGTTTTCCATAAATAAATTCTTTTATTTATTGTGTATCTGGGAAAATTACAACTGTAGGAATCTGATCTAGAAGACGATCACTTTATCCCTTGGACTATGCGAAGAAGAAAAGCTCTCAAAATTTTGACAGTAGATAACTATGTATCTGTACAATAAATGAGAAAAAGAACTCTATTTATAGAGTCAAAAATAATAACTGAAAAGATAACTGTCTTCACAGCCTGTGCTTAGTTGAAAATCATGCAGGATTTAACATACGCAAGATTGTGAGCAGTTACTGGACGTAGCTTGTAACTGTTGGACACATGGCGATCATGCATGAGTCGTGTGCAAGTTACAGGACACGCAGGCGAGAGATCAGTGGCATGGCTGCCACGTACTCCAATTTGATGAAATCCACGCAGACTTGTTGAAGACGAAATCCACGCAGACTCGGGGTAGAAAGCTTCAAAATCCACGCAAACTTGGGGCAGGAAGCTTCAGAATCCACGCAGATTTGGTGAAGAAAACTTCAGAATCCACGCAGACTTGAGGAAGAAAACTTCAGAATCCACGCAGATTTGAGGGAAAGCTCAAAATACACGCAGACTTGAGATAGGACTGCCAGCTGTCTTGATTTAGCGTGCCTCGACTGACACAAAATCTCTGATAGTAATTGCATTTGTCAGTCGCATTAAATGACAAGAAGCTCTTTTGGTACGCCAACTTGACGAAGGTTGAGTCTTGCTGAAGAAGATTTCGAAAATCACGCAATAGACGGCTGTGATCTCTCAAATTCTGTGCATACGTGGCATACGAAGAGACATTCTTTGACTGTTGTGCTGTCAGTCATAATTACTCTCTGACAAATGATGAGTTGTCTCCTCAGCGTGATTTATAAATATTGTCCTGATCAACTGAGCGTGACTTTTGACTCTGTCCTGATCAACTCAGCGTGACTGTCATTTTTAAAGGCCTACAAGACCCCCTTCAAAGTTTTCGAAAAATTGAAAAGACTTCAAAATTTTCGAAATACTTTGAAAATAAGATGATAAAATGAAATCAGTCACGCTGAGATGACTTCAAATTTTTCGAAAGTCGAAAAGACTTCGAAGTTCTTTGAAAACATCCAAATGAACTTATTAAATGTCATAATGACTCTTCGTTCTCCGAGACTAATTGCATCCAATTCATGGTGGAATATGAACCGCCGACGAGCTCTGTTATATAAACATGGAGAGGATTCATTTAATCTTCATCTTACGTCAACATGACACCAAAGGAGAAAGCTGAGGAAGAAGCACGCAAGTTGGGCTTTTGTTCCCATGGTGATCCCACTTTTGAGGGTAAAGAACCGGAGCCTCTGGTTTTCGAGTTCAAAGACGATCCCATGCAATTAGCCAAGAATTTCTTGAGCTATTTTGGCTTGGATGGCTCGTCTTCTTCTGATGGACGTAGCCTGGCAGAGCAGCGTGAAATATTGAAGGCTCTGTTACACCGTATGGGGGTCAAGAGCGTAGAAGAACTAGGCGCCAAGCTCAGCCGCTCTGCAAAATAGAGCGTGTCTTTTATGCTTTTGAAAATGTTGCACTCTTTTTGTTTTGTCTTTTGTAAGGCCATCAGTGCCTGTCTTGAAGAATGTAGTACAACTTTTGTGTTTGAATAGCGTGCATTAATGAAGAATATTAAGTGGCATTCTTTGACTGTTTTCAATGCTACGCTGTCTTCCAAAGCACACGTGACACTCATTCCATAATTTATGAGCGCTATTTACGTGGATCTTTCCAAAGAATTGGTTTGTACTTTGTCATTTAAATAGATAGATGAGTTTCACAGATACTCATCTCCCATTCTTCTTCTTCTTCTCTGAGCATGAAATTTTTGGAAGATTTCATTCTCAAACAGGAAAGCAATGTTTTCTAATGTTCGATTTCTGCACACTGTATCAAACATGGGTTTGCCAATCCTTAGCACCAAACTTGATGGTAAGTCCGCGTACCATTTTTATTGCTATTGAAGATAGGCTTTTATGTTTCTGACTGAAAAATACACGATTGACTAGCCAGTGTGTGCTAAATGACATTTCTGTTGATTAATTCTCTTCTTCCTTGCTGTTCTCTGCAGAAGCTCGGTTGAAAATTTTCTTCAGAACTGGCATTGGTGATGTAAATGCTGTGGAGAATATCCTGCTGACACCTATATCAGGGAGCTCATACGCTTTTGACGCGTACATCAGACAACTCAGAACTCTTCGTGGGATAGAAGGGTCTTCCTCAGATGGTAGGAAGAGCCTTTATACACGAGAGTTGGATGGTGGAGTCAACTCTACCCCGAAAAATCGGGTAGTAGAGTTCCTTTCACGGGAGAACTAGGAATTGTATCCCAAGGTTGGATACATTCCTGTCTCCTCTGAAAGGTCGCTCCTAATCCACCAGTTGTATTGGCAGCACCACGACTTCGGGCTGCCATACTCTATGGTTCTCCTCTCGTCTGAGAGAGAAGACCAGAGTTTGATTCCTGCTGATCTGGTCGTGACTGGGACCCAGACAGTCAGGAACTGCCACCAACAACGAACCTGACGGAGAAGGTCCGACGGAGAAGATCCAAAAAAGAAGATAGATATCTATTAGGTTATTGTTGTTGTGTAGAATGAAAATCCAAGATTGTAATAGATTTCTATTATGATTTGTAAGAAAGTCTAAGAAAATGTAATAGACTTTTTATGGTGAAATGAGAATGGAAATGATAATTCTTCTATGCTCAAAGATTTGTATTTGTGGATGAATCGTGGACATGATAGATAATGAAATCTTCTTTTCTGTTTTAGAGTATATGATATTATCAGAGGTATTATGGATGTGATAATATATAGGAACTCAAAAGAAAATAGATTGATTTCTATGCAGAGGTCAAAAATGACAAATGAGCAAGTAGATTCGGAATTGATTCAGAGGTTATGAAAACGTGATCAATAACGAATCCCCACTTAATAAATTGATAGAAGATTATGAACGGACGAACCGTTTAGAAAATGATAAACGGATGAACCGTCGAATGAATGTAATAAATGAACGGTTGAACCGTCAAGTATTAATGAACGTATGAATCGTCGGATGAATGTGACGCTTCATTATTTGAGGAACTTCTGCCTATAAATATAGCAGAAATCTGACAAGAACGAACGCTTCTTCTTTCAAACATAAAAATGTCGTCTGAAGAAGCATCCAAGAAAGCTGGAATTGCCATGAAGATTCAGAAAGGTACTGAAGAACACCCTGCTGATCTAGTTCAATCGAAGAAGGAGGAAGCAGGCGAAAGTTCGTCTGCACCCAAGCCACCAAGGGATATTCTGGACTTCCTGCTCGAACCAGGAAGGACTGAAGAAGAAGAAGCCATGAGAATGGCCGCTTGCAAGTTCCTCGTGGGTTCCAGCAAGGAGGTCCTCGGTTCTTTTGCTGATCATGTTTTCGAGAAGGATGGCAGTGGCCCACGTCCAAATATAGAAAAGGATGATAGTGATCTTCCTTAATATCATGTATCATCATTCATGATTAAAATAAAATAAAAATTTTATTTCTAAACATGAAACTGTCTGATGATTACAAGCATTTACATTTATACATGGTACTTTTTAAGGAATTTGCCATTAATAGGCATCAAAACTTTTCGACCATCCAATTCTGAGAGTTGATAAGCTCCATTTGAGAAAACTCTGCTCACAATATAGGGTCCTTCCCACTTTGCGTCAAATTTGCCCTTGCTCATATGAGTCATAGTCATAGGACGTCTGACTGTTAGAACAAGCTCTCCTTTTTGATACGATCGAACTCTGACTTTCTTATTAAAATCTCTTGAGATTCTAGCTTGATAGAATTCAATATTCTGTTGAGCAGATAATCGCTTTTCATCCAGAGCTTCTAATTCTTGAAGTCGAAGACGATCATTATCTTCAGCAGTGAGTTCATTAGCGATTGCTATCCTTAAAGAAGGAATTTGAATCTCTAATGGAAGAACAGCTTCGCAACCATATACTAGAGAGAAGGGTGTATATTTAGTAGCATTACGAACTGTAGTGCGATAAGCCCACAAACATTCACCGAGCTTCTCACTCCAATTACGTTTGTTAGTAGAGACAAACTTCTTTAGGAGTTTGATGATGGTCTTGTTGAAAGCTTCTGCTAATCCGTTAGCTGCCGGATTATATGCGGTAGAAGCCACATTGTTGATCCGGTGATCGTCACAGAATCGAGTAAACTTCTGACTGACGAACTGTGGGCCGTTATCATGAATAATGCGTCGAGGAATACCAAATCTGTAGATAACATGATGCTTAATAAAGCTGATGACATTAGACGTCTTAACTTCAGATAAAGGAATAGCTTCGGCCCATTTGGAGAAGTAATCGGTTATTGCGAGAATAAATCGATGACCCTTGGATGACGGCGGATTGATCGGGCCGATAATGTCCATGCCCCAAGCTTCGAAGGACCATGATGCTGTCGTCGGATGTAGAAATTCCGAAGGTTGATGAATAAAATCCGTATGGATTTGACAAGCTTTACACTTCTTTGCATATTCGATGGCGTCTGATACCATAGTGGGCCAATAATAACCCATACGTCGAATACGGTCTTGAAGTTTTGGTCCAGGCTGATGTGCTCCACAAATTCTATCATGTGATTCGCGAATAATTTGTTGAGCCTCATTACCGGCAACACATCGAAGAAGTAAACCATCATAAGCTCGAGGATATAAGGTCTTTGTTGTATGATTGTAATAGAATCGGAGTGATCGTCGTCTGATAGATGCTGCCTCACTCGGATCATTCGGAAGAATATCATACAATACGAAATCTAAGAAAGGAAGTCTCCAATCCGTTTCTGTATTTTGATTCTCGGCCGAATTACTGAAGATTAATTCCATGCTGGAATCAGATGAAGATGATAAAGATTTACGACTAAATCCAAATCCTCTTGTTGTGTTGACGTTATGAGATGTTGATTCTTCAATGTCAACTGGAAGTCCTAGGGTCAGGTTATTTTCAAGATGAAATAATTCTCGATTGCGAACAATAATTATTTGTTGTCGTCTAATTAGGATAGCCAACACCGCTGCAAGATTAGCTAGAGCATCAGCTTCTGTGTTACATGCTCGCCTAACATGTTCAATGAAGAATTCTTCAAACGAAGAAGCCATAGTTATAGCTGATATATGATAAGGAACCAGATCTTGATGGCGGACTTCATAAGTGTTTGCCATTGATTGTAAAAGTACAGAACAATTATCGGAGGACTGAACTTAGACTCACAATACAAACTCGCTCGTACAAAGAAAGCCTAGGGACGAAAACCTAGGTACAGCAGTCTAAGTACGATTGTTTATTTTAGATTCTGGGGGGTGACGATAGAGGCTCGGGAAAGCGACGGCCGCTCTGCCTTACTCCTTGGACGATCGGTACGCAGCCTTGACTCGGGGAAGATCTGCTTGGTCGTTGACGAAGAAATGCCTTCTTGCTCTCTCTCTGATTGCTCTCCTGGCTTCTCTCTCTTTGTGTATATTCTCTCTCTGACTATGGGGGAAGTCTCTCTGTGTATACGTATTCTTCTCTGGTTTTTTTTGTATATCTCTCTATCTATTACAAGAGAATGGCACCTTGCTATTTATAATAGTGGGATGTGATCACTAGGGTTGCCAATGATTAGCTCTTGGAGAGGGCGGCTGCCTAGGGATTGATCAATCCAGGCCGTTCATTTCTGATTGTGACGAATCAGAACCATTAAGGGTAGATTACACCAAATCCCCATTAGCAATTAATGCTGATTGGCATAAATCTTCCTTATAATGATTCTCTAATATCTGCGAATAAATCAAATTTATTCTCCTACCACGTGTCCCAGATCATTGGGATTCGACCCGATCTTGGATTGCCATAAATCTGGGAGATTGATCGGCTGAGGACACGTGTCCTGAGAGCCAATGGTGAGACTGGAACCGCATACAGATTGGGCCGCATGAGATTTAGGCCGCATGAATTTTGGGCCGCATAAGACTTGGGACATGTGTCAGGGCTGTCTGGGCAGTGGCCCCCTCCTTCAGACTTCTGAACCATATGATGAGCCGCATGAACCGCATAATAGTGTGTCTGCTTGAGCCGCATGGGCATGATCTTCTTGAGCCGCATAGGGATGATTCCACTCGAGCCGCATGGGACTGCTTCACTCTGAACCGCATGGGAAGTCTTCACTTCGAGCCGCATAAGCACACCCACGTGGCAGGGCCACGTGGAATTTTGTTGCTCTCGGGGGATCGTGTCAGAGATTTCTTTCTCTTCCCTAGAGATTCATCATCATGACAGAGTCATAATTACCTGCTTTGGTGTCAGGTCTGTCAACTTTTCAGAGGGGTCAGCCGTCAAAGCAATTAATGCAGCATGGATCGGAGTGGAGCACTGTCACGCCACATGTCTTCTGAGCCGCATGGAATGCCTCCGGCCGCATAGCTCCTTATGCCGTATGACTTCCTGAGCCGCATGCATTTTCTGAGCCGTATGGGTCTTTCTTGGCCGTATGAGTCAATTTCTTTAGTATTTTCCATGCTTCTACAATAAGTACCCCTTATCTGATTGACAATGAGTTTAGAGTCTCCGTACGCCTCTAAATATTGAATATTTAGATGTTTAGCGAGTTGAAGACCAATGAGTAATGCATTGTACTCAGCTACATTGTTTGAACACGGCTGATCGAGAGAATAAGCTCTTTGGATAGCAAGACCTTCTGGCGATACAAGAACGATTCCAACTCCAGCGACAATATCACCATTAGGACCTATCCTTGAAGCTCCATCAAAGAATAGACGCCAAGTAGGATCTTCTTCAGCAATTTGGTTTGAATCTAGGACTTTATCAGGAATTTCGTCATAGAGTTTTGAATCTTCTGAAATTGAATGAGCAGCCAGAAAATCAGCTAAAGCTTGTCCTTTGACTGACTTCTGAGGAATATAATGCATGTCATACTGAGCAAGTAGGATTCCCCTGTTAGCTAATCGAGAATTCAAAACACTGGGTTTCTTCATCATGATCCGTATAGGATTGATCCTGGAGATGACATGAATAGTCTGGCCAATGATATAATGTCGTGTCTTTTGAATAGCGAACATCAAGGCTAGACATTCTTTTTCGATCGGTGAATATCGAGGTTCAGCTCCGGTCATAGTACGACTGAGATGGTAGATGGCTTGTTCATGACCATTTTGATTCTTTCGAGCGAGTAATGCACCCAATGAATGACTCATTGCTCGAGTATATAGGAGAAATGGGATTCCTGAAACGGGAGGTACCAATACTGGAGGGCTCATCAGATATTGTTTTATATTATCGAATGCTTTCTGACATTCATTATTTCAGACAAAAGAAACACCTTTCTTCATAAGTTTGTTGAATGGTCTGCAGCGTCCTGATAAATTAGAGATGAATCTCCTGATATAAGCGATCCTTCCTTGAAATCCTCGTAGCTCTTTTAAGGTGCGTGGAGGACGCATCTCTTGGATGGCTTTGATCTTCTCGGGATCCACGTGTATACCTTTAGAGGTAATGACGAAGCCGAGAAATTTACCACTAGAGACGCCTAAGAAGGACTTAGTAGGGTTCATCTTTAATTGATGCTTATGCATTAGATCAAATATAGTCTTCAAATCTTGGATATGATCCTCCTTTTGTCGACTTTTGACTGCAATATCATCAACATAGCATTCGACTGTTTTCCGCAAATATTTACGGAATATAGTGCTCATAGCTCGTTGATAAGTTGCTCCTGTATTCTTGAGACCGAATGGCATAACTGTATAACAGTATGTACCGATCTGCGTTTTGAAAGAAGTGTGCTTCTCGTCGTCTGGAAATATTTTAATCTGATTGTACCCAGAATACCCGTCCATGAATGACATCCGTTCAAATCCACAGGTATTATCAATCACGACATCAGTGATTGGTAGAAGGAATTCGTCTTTAGGGCATGCCGCATTGAGATCGCGGAAGTCTATGCATACTCTGATCTTGCCAGTCTTTTTAAGAACAAGAACTATGTTAGCCACCCAATCGGGATGTTGTTCCTCTCTAATAAACCCGGAAGTTATGAGTTTATTGACTTCAGCTTCAATTGCATCCATAATGTCTGGACGAAATCATCGCTGTTGTTGTTTGACCGATTTAGCATTCGGCAAGATATTGAGCTTGTGAGTTGCAATTTGTGGATCAAGTCCTGGCATATCTTCATAACTCCAAGCGAAGACGTCGATGTAGTCACGAATGAGTTTGATCATGTCTTGTTTATCAGTTTCTGAAAGACTTTCACTGATGAATATTGGTTTGGGAGATCCCTCTTCACCAACATCTATTTGAACAAGTTTGTCTTCAGTCGGAGGTTCTTTTTGCTCGAAACGGAACTCCCATTGATTATCTAATCTTTGGGCCCATTGTTCTGATTCAGATGAGATTTCAAACTCTTCTTCGTATTTACCACTTTCTTCAGAATGGTCAATGGAAACCATATTGGAAGACAGAAGGTTGCAGTAGAAGTCACCGATACTTGTATCAGAATCCCAAGAAGTGGTAGTGGAAGAATCAGATCTCTTATCTTTATCAGACTCGGGATCTTCATGAATAATATTGATAAAAGGAGTAGGAGCAATGTAGTCCAATCCGCATTTAGTCCTTCCATATTTCAGAGGAGGAATACGAACAGGCATTTTTCTTCCTTTTCTACTATTGAGGCCAGCCCTGAAGTCATAGCCCATATTTTTGATGATGTCTTTAGATTGCTGACTATAACGACGTAGTTGTAATCTTCCAGTATCATCATTTTTGTCATCATCTTCTAAATCAGAAGGACTTTGAGGCCCTTTGTAGAAGAATATTGGAATGTCTCCTGGCTTTCTGCTGGGAACTAGAAAGTATGAAGATTGTACAGGTTCTAGGGATACATCTGTATGAACAGTCTGTACAACTCCAATGGTTATTGTGTTCAAGTCATCTAACAAATGTAAATAACTATGAACATAATTACACACATCAGCGTACTGCAAAGATGGAGACTTTTCATTAAATGTAAAAGCAGCAATATTTACATTGGGAGAAGGCTGAGCCTTAGAGATCTTAGCCAAGTCAATGACGAAAGGGGAAGAAGAAGAATGAGAAGAAGCTTTGTTTCGATTAAGATCGATAACAAATGGCTCAGAAGAGGTGAGCTCCCTTGAAGCTTGAGATGGAAGAGTAATCCGCCCTCCAACTGGAATTAGCAGAGTACCCTGTGAAGATACAGGAACTGTAGCACGCCCACTGACAGGAATGATCATTGTGTCTTGAGCAGACGACTGAGGTAACGGAGAGATCCGTCCATTCACTAGAATGATGAAAGAACCTTCTCCAGAGGGTTTGGGAGATTGTTGCTGAGTAGTTTGACCTTTAACAGGGATTATTAAAGTCTCACTTTGTGCATCCTCTTTCTCCATAGCTTGTATGACCCTTGTATACTCTTTTTTGTACATTCGGAAATCATTAAAATAAGCTTCAACCCCATGGAAGGGATTTATATCAGCAACTTCTTTTTGTACTCTTCCATTGCTATCAATGTACTTAAAACACTGATGAAGAGTAGAAGGTACCACATTATTTTCATGAAGAAAGGGCCTCCCAAGAAGAAGATTATAGGATCCCACGATCTCAATCACATAGAAAGTGACTTTGGATCTGAAATCGCCTATCTGAAGCTTCAGATAAATCTTTCCCAAAGGCTCGCTTCGGCTTTGATTGAATCCCAAGATAGTAGTAACCGTCTTAGAGAGCTTGTGAAGAGGGATTTTTAGTTCATCCAACAGACTCTTTGGCATTATGCTTATAGCAGACCCTGGGTCAATGAGGATACGATCTATCTTCATCGTATCGATATAACCAGTATAGTAGAGAGGCCGATCATGTCGATTATCCTCCAATAGCATGTCGTCTTGTGTAAAGGTGATATTTGGGATAATCTCCAATACACTGTTGCAATGTAAGCAAGTGGCAGGTTCTGCATCTGGCTTCTTCAATTGTGCAAGACAAGAGTCAGCCTGTAGAAGTGCTTCACTTAACATCTCCCGAGTCTCTTTGGAAAGACGTAGATGTTCAAAGAGGGACATTCTAGCTGGAGTATTAGCAAGTTGAGCTAGAATGTCGAAGTTATAAGGCTTCTGAAGTCCAAGAGGAGGGGACTTCTTGATTGGCTTATCAAACCGAGCCTGTTGTTTGCCTTTTTCAAGAGCTGTAGGCTTGGAAGGAGCAGGTTCGACTGGTGTAGTTGAAGGAACAGGTGTAATGGATGATTCTTCTTCAGGAGGAACATTAGAAGCATCTTTATCAGCTGGAGGGATATCAAGAGTATCCTCAGGATTCTTGGAATAATCCTTTAGATAAGGTTTCCCCATTCGAGTAGCACCAGCAAGTGCTTCTTCTTTCTCTTTTGGCTCTGTGTCAGAGGTAGACCCAAAAGAAGTCATATGACATGACTTAATCTTTCCAGCCTTCTTGGACTTTCGAGAAGTAGTCTTTTGAGGAGATTCAAAATCTGCCACTAGATCAGGATGAATCCATATGATTTCTCCTGTTTCCAAAGTGATTGGCACTAATCCTTCAGATTATGAAGGAGGAATATTCACTATCTCAAGAGTTGCCTTGGGAATAGGAACGATCCCACTTTCAAGGAGTTGAGGAGGGAAATCTCCGAATTGCATAGAGACGACGTTGGAGGTGACGGTCTTCTCTTTTGGAGTAAGGAAGATAGCTCCAGATTTAATCATTTCTTGGATCTTTCCTTTCAGTACATAATATGTACGAATTGTGTGACCCAGCATTCTGTGATATGGGCAGTATTTGGGATGATCTGTCTTACCAGCTTCATCAGGTTTCTTGATCTCAGGTAATTGTATCTTATTACCTTTCAGTAGACATTCAAAGATACCAAGGACATCATCATCATCGAAAGAATATTCTTCTTTAGGGCGAGGTGTTCTTGGTTGTTGAGTTGTAGAGGTAGGAGAAGTTTGAACAGTTGATGCATCTTTGCTCTGAAGATTAACTTCAAGAGTTTCTTTTCCTTTGCGAGCATTGTTTTTATTGTTAGTACCTTGACCTGTTTCTTTGGGAGTCATCTGCACTCCTAAACCTTTGAAGGTTTCAGCACTAATTTCTGCGGCCTTGGCACTAACTATGAAAGAAGGCCAGTCTTGGAATTGGGTGGATCCTGTCCACATGCTGATGATTGGCAACAAGTTTGATTTGCATGTGTCGATGGTGACAGCATCAGGAGTTCCAAGAGGCATCTTCCACTACAAGAAAAATAACTTTTTACGACATTAAATTTAAGACGTGCATAAAAAATATGCCGTAAATAGTTAATTTACGACATACATTTCAATGAATGCCGTAAAAAGATACATAGTATAAAAGTTAGACTTATTTAGGACGTGCATTGAAACGCCATATTTGACTATACAAAAAAGGGCGCACAGTAAATGCCGTGAATTCCAAAAAAAAAAGAAAAAATGCGCCTCTTTTTGGTTTTCCGCCAGAAAGAGCCTGCTACTTTTCTCTCTCGCGTCTCTCTCTCTCTTCCGCAGGTTCTATGTCTTGCTGCTCTCTTTCTCTTGCATCTCTCTCTCTATCGCTTCTCTCTCGACAGGTGTTTTCTCTCCCTACCTTCTCTCTCTCCCGTAGGTTCTTCTTTATGTTAAGTTCTCTTTATCCTCTCTCTCCCTCTCTTTCTCTCCCTCTCTCTCTCTCTCTCCAGGCATCTCTCGTATTTTCCTTTATTTTATTTTTATTTTTCTTCGTTCTTTTTCATTTTCACAAATTTCCCCTTTTTATTTAGGGTTTTTCCCTTTTTTATTTATGTCGATCTGATTTTTAGGGTTTTGTATGTACCAATTTCAGGACCACCAACAATACTGACGACTGCCACTCGACTCTGACTCTGTGGGTATGATTTTATTTTTTCCCCAATTTTCCATAAGTGATTTGATTTTAATTTGGGATATTTTTAGGGTTTTGTATGTTAGTATTTATCGAAAATTAATTGGTGGTCCAAATAGTCAAGCTTAGGTCGATAGGAAGGAGTTAATATTGGTTCATCCTTCATGATTCTTGATACCCACCTTTTATTCATCCAAACTTCTGAATGAAGAAGGAGAAGCTGGATCTTAATGACATACAAGAAAATATGTACAAGACAAAAGAGAGTAACTACACAATTTCGGCTTACTTCTTTTTAGAAACCCTACAAAGTATGAATCGAACAATATGAATATAACAGAGACCCTTCTTCGTACATAGTATCAAAATTATGAATCGAACAATATGAAGACGTTTAAGAAGAAGCCAACATGATGACATTTCTATAAAAGTTTTAGCAAAAAATAAAGGATAATTTATAAAACTAAAAAAAATAGAACCACTAAAGTTACTGTTAACCAACATGATATTACATTGAATTTCGCATAATTGAAATGTGCGTTTAGTGAAAGAATACATTATGAACTTGAGAAATTAAGATTAGCGTTTGATGAAAATAGTAACAATTATATGCTTGTTAGGATGTCTGCCTATCTCATGGTGACATATTTTGCGGGGAAGTAAAAGAAAATTTCCCAAGGATTTGTTGGTTACAACATCAAGCTGTAAAGAGAGGTTATGAAATGTGATCTCTCTCATGCAGATTTATGATTATAAACCAAGAAAACAGAAGGAGATGTTTTCCTTGCCAAATTTAGGATAAGCATGGTAGAGGAAGGGATCACTTTAAAGATTTTTAATATCTTCACTACTACAGAAAACACATGTACTCCATTGATATTGTGCTTGAATTTGGCTTATTATCTTATTCTGCCACATAAACTAATGTGATATCACATAATATATCTTTGTGTAGACTCTTATCACATAAAAATGCTTGAATTTGGCTTTTTACTTTTACAGGTTATATAGTTTTGAAGAGAGTGCATACATGTCATGTGCACCATTAGATGCACTACAACTTGATCCGAGTCTTGATGGCGAAGGTTATGTAAGACTTGATTGTGAGAAGGTAACTTTGGATGACGTAAATAATTACTATTTTGATACTAATCATAATTATTATCAATTTTGTATATACATATATCTCATTTCTCTCTTACCTTATTAATTAATTTAAATATTTTGCTAAATAGATTGAAGATTAATCTCATATCCACTTATGGTGTCAACAAAGCAACTAGATTTGATTGGCACTTCATCTTCATCTTTATATTCACTGATGTCATGCAAAAGCCTATGATTTACATGTTATGTGATCTTCCTCCTTGGGATGTATCTAAGAAAGCGAGCTTGATTGTGTTATTGATTGTACAAGTAGTTGAAAGAGAACATATATGTTGTTTGGAAGAGTGTCACATGTGGAACTTGCTTCATCTTTTATTAAATGATTTTGTTGTGCTATTTATTCGAACTATCATGTTTACGACCTCGTACTAGTATTACTACTCTCCATGCTTTTACTTGTGAAGTCAATATATTGTTTTCTATGTTCTTATAGATGTATTTAACCAAAAATTTGAAAATTCTATACTCACTGCTTTTACCTGTTTGTAAATTCTTAGGCACCAATATTCCTCAATCCTGGCAAACAGATTATTGTTAATACTACAGAGGACTCATATATGAATAGGTGAGTTCTATTTCATTGATGTAATACGTTGCAGTTGTCGATATGGGGCCTGCTACACCAAGCTTAGTGGTATGGGGCCTAAGGAATACTATATTTTAGCATTATGCCCCAACCGAGATGCATGGAACTGCTACACCAAGCTTAATGGCATGGGGTCTACATCAGATACCTTCTTTTCTTGTCTATTCATCTCTTCTTCTTTCACTCTTCTCATTTTCTTCCTATTTTGATGCTCATGGGTACATATACTGACTCTATGGATAGTATGCATTTATGACATTTGGAATATGCTACAACAATTGCACTTACTAGTATTTGTTGCTGTTGTTATATCATATTGGTTTGTTTTTTCAGTGTTTCCTGCAGCAGTATATATATAAACAAAATTGATAAAATTTGACTCATAATAAAAGCAAAAGAGTATAATCCAACTCCGTGGAAATTCTACTATCACTAGATGAGACATTTGTACCTAGAATAATACAATTTTAATGTAAACCAAAGCTATGATCAACATATGTTTTAGAGGTTAGATTGGCATGCTTCTAGAATGGGTCATTGACTAGGAAGCACAGAAACTCTATAAATCTAGGTTGTGTTATGTAGTACATGTATCGGACACAATCAGTGTATGAGACACAAGTGGACACATAAAAATACACTAGGACACACCAAAATAGTTATGTCCATGTCACCAAAGCTATGATCAACATGAGATAGTTGCACCTACAATACAATTTTAATGTTTGTTAGAGCTATGATCAAAATTCATTTTAGAGGTTAAATTGGCATGCTTCTAAAATGTGTAGTTGACTAGAAAGTTGATACTCTATAAATCCAGGTTGTGTCCTGTCATACCTCAGTACATGTACAGACATAACCTGAGACATATTGGTGACAACCCAGACACTCCAAAATATACTAGGATGCCAAAATAGGTGGTGTGTTCATGTCGCCATGTCCTTACTGTGTTGTGTTGTGTCATATCCGTGCCCGTGCAACACAGGTCGTCGACAGCTGATCATAGACTTATATGGCAATGACATCTATAGTCACGGTTACATAGCTAAGAATATGGCACCAGCACAAAAAGGTTGGCAACAGGTTGACAAATGAACATAAAACTTCACCAATTCTTGAGGGACCTAGCATGTTCCATATCCAAATCATTCTGATGGGAGAAGGCTTGGATGATGATGTTACTTGTGCTTGGTTCAATTGTCTTTACAAAATTCAACAGTCCAAGAAAGGCTTTTAAACCAGGCCCTTACCTACATGCAGAAAAAATAACATAAGCCAGAGCCACCCATATTGGAGAATTTTGGAAATAGTAATAAATATGGGTCATTATGTGGTGAGTAAATAGTCATGCGTGTGAATAGTTGAATTCTAAAATGGAACGGCCATCTCTCTTTTCCATTTATCTTTTATTCTCTTTGTAAAAAATCTAAAAGATAACCCCTTGAATTCGCCTATTTATTTTGGAAATTGGGCTAGCTTGGATGGTGATTGATTTTCAAAGTTTTTTTTTACTAAAAGATAACCCCTTGAGTTCTCTTCTAAAATATTTCAGAAATCAATTCCCATTTATTTTCGCCGAGCTGGAATGTTCATGGATTTTCGAAAGAGGGCTGGCCAGGCCTGACAAACTGAAAAACTTTGGAAATTGAAAAAATAGATGACCGGCCAGCTAAGAGAAAATATGATAAAAAATATTTTTACTATTGGTGTTCACGTTGTTCACGAACATATTCGAGCCGGACAAGTATATGACCAAGCTCGAGCTCGAGCTCGTAAAAGGATCGGACTACTATTTTTATTCAAGCTCGGTTCATTTAGTGGTTCGGATAGTCCACGGTCGGACTATTTGTCGAGTCGGACTTGGACGAACGACGGACCGTCTTGTTCACTTTACACCTGTATTAATGATGATGGATTGAATATTACTAGTGTGTTATTTACTAGTTAAGAGGTCCTACATATAATGACATCATATATTAATGATAATCATGCATTACAAAAGTTGCTAATGATTTGTTACATTGTTGTGTTAATAAACTGTACAAGGATATATCAAATATCCTGGGAATATGATATAATACAAATAACAAGAATATTTGATTCCTAGGAATGTGTAAAGTATACCAAACATGAATATATAAGATTCTAGGGAATGTGATGCCTATGATTACACCCAATTGTGATTTCAGATGGGAATGTCATGTACCAAGCGAAACCTTAGTGTGGCCTTCCATGACTCTGTTGTTTGTTCTACATGGCTTACCTCGAGTACTCCTTGTAATGTTCCTTTCTTAACCTGAGTATTCTGGGAACTTACTATATGTATCTAGCTATTGCTAGCCTTGTACTTCTTTTGGGTTTTCGTTGTGCTATTCCTTTCTAACTTCAGATATTAAACATTATTCTGGTCTAACATTCATTTTGTTTTTAATATTGTTGTAAGTGCTATATGGCAAAAGCTCTCAACTGGCCTAGTCGCCTAGTGTATGAACAAAATCTGTCTTATGGAGATATTATTGTTCTCGTGTCCTTAACCTTTGGGATGCCTCTCTCTTTCTCTCCTATCTTGATGAGGGTTCTCTTCTCAGTTGGGTGGGAGAGCTTTAAGTTGTAGGTTAAACTTACTCCTGTATGAGAATGGTAGGGTTAGTTGGCAGGGCGCTGGGTTGCATCCCATGTTTGTTTGAGTATGTCTACACACATACTCAATTGTGCGTGTGTGAGTGCGCAAGGGGGACAGAGGTTATGAGTACTGCTATGTTCTGAGATCCTTTGAAGCTATACTTTTGACATTTCTAATAGTTGTATGGTTGGTCAAAATGCTATAGACCGGTAGGTGCAAGGTTGTAAGAATTCCATGTTTTTGAGTGTCAAGAGATATGTCTATAAACTTAAAGCACCAAGTATCTTTAATTTACATTACAAACATTGTCTCTCAAAAAAACTTTGCGTGCCAGCATTCTCTATTTGACGTATTTGAGTGCTTAAGTAGTTAAGTGATTCTAAATATCTTTGACTGGTGTGGATACAGTATGTTTGAAGAATTTTTGTATCATGAAACCATTAGATTACATGAGCCAAATGTTTGCTCATGTAAATCCAATTCTAATATTTGTAAGGTTAAATTGAACTTAATTACCCTCAACTGTCCATCTTTGGCACTTTAATACCCCATATTATTTTTTGTCAAGTTGATAACCTGTACATTTTTTCCACTTTAATACCCTGAAGTATCAATAATTTTGCAGTTAGAGATAATGGTTGGTACAAAAGGACCAAAATGCCACAATCAATACAATAACTGAGAAAATCCATACATGATACATACCGAGGTTGCTATCGTGATTAATCATTGATAAGTACCTTTAGATCAAATGAGATTCTTTCTATGCCCCCGGTTCTACAGGATTTGAGGCTACGGGCAGTTGTAGGTGTTTGAGGCATTCAATATATGCCCAAAGTACAAGAATAATTATCAATGAAGCATACATGTATAATATTGTCTATCTAATGGTTAAAGGATACATTTAGAACTAGATTAGTTTAACCAACTTGGATGATTTAGAGTTTCTAGTAGGAGGGTATGATAGGTTGTTGGATTGATTTAAGTTTGTTTATTTGGATCGAGGATATTTGATGCTGTAATTCTGAGTTGGGGATAGATGAAGACTGAACCTTTTAAACATCAAAGCATACGGAAACCGGACCACAGATTCCAGCATGAAGAGTTCAAGCAACGAGTAGTATGCTACTCATTTTGTTACATAAGCCTCAGATCTTCATTTTGTTTATTACCATCCCCCTGTTCCATTCAGTACCTTGCACATACTAAGAATCACATGTTTTATCTAATATTAACTGAAGTACAAATCACATGGAATGGTTAGCAGATAACATAGAAATAAGTAAATTATATGGTAATTTTGAAACTGCCATTCTTCTTTGGAAAGAAGCTGTGTAGGAGTTGCTCATGGTACTCTAGATTTAAAAGTCTGTTATTTATGCAGGCACGAACTGATCAGTTGAAGCTTATGGGTCCTGTCATCTTGAATGGAATACTAAAATCTCTTGATAGTTCTTCAGGCGAATCAGGTTATCTTCTTCTCCTATTTATTTCAATTTTGTAACCCTCTTTTGATGTCCTGAAGGCTATTGGATATTTATATGCAAAAAGGTGTGGTTTAATTTATTTGTTACTCTCCTTGTCAGAGTCTACTACTAGAGACATCAAAACCTTTGCTTTCCAAGCAATTGGGCTGCTTGCATCTCGCATGCCTCATCTTTTCAGGCATGAATATCCTCTTATTTAATCTGTATTTTACATGCAACAACCTTGCTTGATAATTATCCTGATTAATATATTCCTTCTATTTCAGAGATAAGATTGACATGGCAGTTCGACTTTTCGCTGCTTTGAAATTCGAGGATCAATCTCTTCGTCTCACAATTCAAGAAGCAGTTACTTCACTTGCAGTTGCTTACAAGGTAATTATATCATGAATTGTGTCTCCTAAGTTACATTCATAACTATTTTGAATTTGCCATATATTCGTCTGTTATGTTTGAAGGATACTCCATAATAGAGGAACCATATATCATCCTTTTTTGGATCATTACAGCTTTAGTTGCTAGAAGATAATAAACTGTACCCTATTGATGAAAACCTTTCCTAGCTTTACATACAGTTAAAACATGTCATTGGCATATAGTTAGCCAGGGTTAAGCAACATAAGTTTTTGATATTGGAATGCTGTGTTCTACATCGTATGCTATAGTGCAAACCTTGGGTTGCACTAACATGACAGAGGGATGTATGTGCATGTGTCAGACACAGATCTTGTCACATTCATTCGAAGTTGGTCTTGTATTCAATCGTATTCCAAAAAATAAATCTGTGATCCATTTCTCCCATCTTGCCGTCGTTCATTCCTTGCTTATTGGTCACTGCTACTCCTCACTAGGCCAGCTGCTTCTGTTGCCGCTTGTTATAGAGAGGAAGAGAAAGTGCTATAAAGGAAAATGAAAGGTTGTATGATACGTTTTTTGCGATTGCTCTTGTATTCAATCGGACGCCCGGCCAGTTTATCTATTCACAATCTTTTAACGAATTGTGCCACTAAGATCCCTTTTTGAAACTCCTATGATCTCATAGGAGCCCATAGAAATTCTATTGGCAAAGCATGTACGACAATTTCTTGTGGATATGGACATCTTCTTCCCTTTTGCCTTTGAATTTTGATAAGCATCTTAACATGTTTGCTTGGCATTTAATCGAATTGGTGGATGTATTTTTTTGACATTGATTATTCGGACTGTAATGTTGTTCCTTAAATAATTTTTATCATTCTTTAGTTTTGTTGGGTACCATGAACCTTTCTTATGTGAACCAGGATGCTCCATTAACTGTTCTCAATGCTTTGGAAGGACTTCTATTGGAAAATTCTCAAGTGGTAAGGGCATCTCTCTTTTCATGATGTTGAATATCTTCATATCTTTATTCTTACACCTACTTATGTTAGGTTTTGCTTATATGGATTTTATACAATAGATAGGAGCTGTGCATTTACATATCATTTTTTGGCTACATAGATTCAAGTACATTCCATACAGGCGGAAATCAACTGCTGTAGCCACTGCTTGGGATCTTCTGTTGGAAAAAAATCCATTTTAGCAAATGTGATAGATGGAACTACAAGCATGTTGAAGGCTTCTGTTGGAAAAATTATACTCCAAATCAAATTACAAAATAAGCAATTACTAGTGTAAGCAAACCATACTTTGGAGAACAATTTTTGCCAAGCTTTATCCGACAGTCTCTTCATGGAAGTAACCTTCGAAAATGGAACTTTCCCATGGAAGCATTGAAGTGAGCTGTTATCCAGGCAACTGTAAAAGACAACAAGAGTGCAAGGTAACCCACAAGAATATATATGTGTCAGAAATTAATGAAATGTCTGTAGATTGCATAAAATGGTTAGTTTGGTATCATAGATAGAAGAATACAAATTAATTTTCTTGTCCCTGTAGAGCTTTGATAAAAGCAGGCATTCATATGAAGCACCCCTATGAAGCACCCCTTTACTTGACTTTGATGACATCCATCCATTGTTTATAGTGCCTTCCCGTTGAAGGATTTAGCTTCCATTACATATTGAAGTGTATCATCTTTCAGTAAAAGATTTCTTGTATCTCTATAGTACAACGACATTTCATACAGAATAATCAAGATGCTCATATCAACTACCTCTTTTACTTTTGTTGTAGGTTGCAAACATGGGATGAGAGATTGTCAGACAGAGGGCAGGTTATGCTGGAGAAGATGGTGGGCTAGTTGTTGTCCGACATTATGTTTTGATGTATAAATTTTGGGTTTGGATCATTAGATATTAATGTTTAAGTGAAAGTTTGCTTTTTCGTAATTGCTACATAAATTTTGTATTTAGATCATTAGATATTATTGTCTAAGTGAAAGTTATGCTTTCTCGTATTTGCTGGATAAACTTAGGATTTGGATCATTACATATTTTTGTCAAAGTGAAAGTTATTATTTTTCGTAATTGTTGGATCATTTGATATTATTTTTCGTAATTATATCTTGTTGGATCAATGACGTCTTGTTCTTTTGTGGTTTGTTGTCAATGGTAAAATTGATTACTATTAAAGCATGATTTGTTTTTTTTAAAAAAATTGAAGAGAAATTAAGGCATGCATAATATGTCCTAATTTATGTGTATTCGGTACTTTTTACGACATACGTTATATGTCATAATATCTGTGCATTAAAGGCGTGCATAATATGTCCTAATTTATGTGTATTTAGTATTTTTTAAGCCGTAATTGATGTCTAGTTTATACTTTCCACGACATATAAGAAATGTCGTAATTTATTGTGTATACACGGCATCCATGGCATGCCGTACAAACAGTGTATTCACGGCATACATTGTATGCCGTAACAACTAGTGACTTTTTACGACGCGGGCAAATACGGCTTTCACTGCGGCATACATTGAACGCCGTAAAAACTTTTTACGACATACTTTGCACGCCGTAAAAACCAATATTTCTTGTAGTGTTCAGAGCTTCTCTTCGAAACCGTTTAATGTACTCTTCTGTAGTTTTATTATTTTTTTGCTTGATTCTAATAAGAGCAGACATAGTCATGTCATTGAGCCCCTCATAGAACCGTTCAAGAAACATCTGTTTGAAACCGGCAAATGAGGTAATGCTTCCATCTGGGAGACTTCTATACCATTCATAAGCCGTTCCCTTGAGACATCCAACAAACACCCGAGTAAGGAGGGCGTCGCTTGGTTGCAATTGATCAGTCATCACTTCAAAGTGATTAATAAACTGACTTGGAGAAGTGGTTCCATCATAGAATGAGATAGTAGGAGGCTTGTATTTAGGAGGATATGATACTTGCTTTCATTCTATCGGATAAGGTTGCTTGATGCCTAACCTTTGTAAACCATCCTTCTGTTTGAATGCCTCGAATTGAGTTTTGAGATTCCTCAATTCTTTATTAACAACTCCGGAAGATTGTGGAGTTGTAACTTGTAGAGAATAGTTGGGAGGAGGAACAGCATTATAAGCACTACCCCCAGCTCCAGAGAGACTAGGATTTGGTTGAGCTGGTCCAGGAGTATTGGATTGTACTGCTGGAGGAACTTGTACTGGACTCATATCAGTGTCAGTTGGTATGGCATCTGGTACAGTTTGTCGATTTTGCAACTGAGCTGTCATGAGTTCATACATTGATTTTATAGTATCAGCTATAGACTTTATTTGCTGTTCCAAAGAAGCAATCCTTTGATCTTGAGGAGTCACCGAAGAGGAAGGTTCATTTTTCAATTCAGTATTCCCATCCACCATATATGTAGTGACTGTACGAGGGATTATTGATGAATTAGTGGATGTTGTATGCTCTGAATCACTGCTTCGTGCATCAAAGTCATTTATAGGAGAACTACCCCCAGTAGGAAGAGGTGGGAAGTTAGATTCTTCCAGGAATTCAGAATCATCTTCAGAGATCAAATTTCTTTGACTAGAAGCTAAGACTCTTGCTCTGGTGTTTCTATATACTCCATCTGGACTATCAACTCTACCCCCAGCATCCCGAGAGGTCATGTTGACAGAAGCAAACAAAGGCTCATCTTCATCAGGCATAGGTTCATACTGAATCCGATTGAAGACAGATTGTCATTTTGTTTGACATCTGCATTGCATTGTGACTCTTGGCTGGAAGTCACATTCATGATCAACATGGTCATGAGCCATTGATTGACATCTGCATTAAATTATGACTCTTGGATAGAAGTCACATTCAGCATGGTCCTTTGACACAGAATCACTTCTTCTCTTCTGTTGAAGATATTCTCGTAAATCTGTTTGTGAATATTGAGGAGTATATTTCTTGTTCTTGGGTCTTGATGGCTCTTGATTATATAGAGAATGATTAATATGAGCCACATAGTTTCTTGCATACTCTGCATCTGGATCTCTTATCCTTGTTTCCAACTGGTATGGTTTCTTAACACCAGAAGTGTTAAGTTTTGTTCTTAGATCAGTTGGAGGTAACACATTGGTTTTGGAAACATGGAGTTTTTCTTCCATTGATCTGGATATTTGCAAAGAAGGAAAAGTTGAACCACCCCCTTGATTAGGAGTTGGTAACAGACCTTTTCTAGACAAATTCTGTGCCCAATTCAAAGAAGTCATAGAAGAAGACATTAAGGAATATTTCTTCTTAGACTCATTCAAGTTTTGAGACATAGAATGTCCAGAAGGAAGAGTAGTCAAAAGACCATCTCCTTTTCTTTGACTAACAAAATTGTCAGTCAAAGCTGTTCCTGAAGTAAAAACTATAGGAACAGAAGAAACAACTAAAGAGTTATTCCTTTTCGAAGGGACTTTGTGTGGAAGACCACCCCCAGTTCTAGTGGAACTTGGCAAAGAAGAAGAGATAGCTAAAGAGCTATTCTTCTTAGATGAAATACACGCTGAAACAGGCTTGGTTAAAGAACCAATGCTGTTAGCGTGACTTTTGACTTTTGAAGTACACGCTGGAACAGACTTGGCTAAGGAGCCAGCACTGTTAGCGTGATTGTTGATTTTAGAATTACACACTGGAACAGACTTGGCTAAGGAACCAGTGCTGTCAGCGTAACTTTTGGGTTTGAAATTATACGCTAGAACAGATTTGGCTAGGGAGCCAGTACTGTCAGCGTGACTTTTAATTTTGGAAACACACACTGGAACAGATTTGGCTAAAGAGCCAGTACTGTCAGTGTGATTTTTGGATGTGAGATTGCACACTGGAACAGATTTGGCTAAAGAGCCAGTACTGTCAGCGTGACCTTTGATTGCTGTCATCTTCGAGCACACAAGAGTGTGCGTGCTTGCAGTAGAGTTCTTGCCAGTGTTAGGAGTAGACACTGTGGCAGAGACTTCACCAATGGCTGCCAACTGATTCTTAGGGACATAGACAGAGTGTCCCTTCGACTTGGCAGTGATGATGGAGGCTGTAGTGGGCTTACCACTCTTAGCCCGCTGCATTTCTTCATTGGCGAGTTGATCGAATTGGATCGTCATCACCTTCTTCGTCGAGCCGATTGACGAAGTATCGCATTGAGTTGTTGCCATCTCAGAAGAGGGGATGGTTTTCCCCAGCAGAGTCGCCAATTTGTTTTCCATAAATAAATTCCTTTATTTATTGTGTATCTGGGAAAATTACAACTGTAGGAATCTGATCTAGAAGACGATCACTTTATCCCTTGGACTATGCGAAGAAGAAAAGCTCTCAAAATTTTGACAGTAGATAACTATGTATCTGTACAATGAATGAGAAAAAGAACTCTATTTATAGAGTCAAAAATAATAACTGAAAAGATAACTGTCTTCACAGCCTGTACTTAGTTAAAAATCACGCAGGATTTAACATACGCAAGACTGTGAGCAGTTACTGGACGTGGCCTGTAACTGTTGGACACATGGCGATCATGCATGAGTCGTGTGCAAGTTATAGGACACGCAGGCGAGAGATCAGTGGCATGGCTGCCACGTACTCCAATTTGATGAAATCCACGCAGACTTGTTGAAGACGAAATCCATGCAGACTCGGGGTAGAAAGCTTCAAAATCCACGCAAACTTGGGGCAGGAAGCTTCAGAATCCACGCAGATTTGGTGAAGAAAACTTCAGAATCCACGCAGACTTGAGGAAGAAAACTTCAGAATCCACGCAGATTTGAGGGAAAGCTCAAAATACACGCAGACTTGAGATAGGACTGCCAGCTGTCTTGATTCAACGTGCCTCGACTGACACAAAATCTCTGACAGTGATTGCTTTTGTCAGTCGCATTAAATGACAAGCTCTTTTGGTACGCCAACTTGACGAAGGTTGAGTCTTGCTGAAGAAGATTTCGAAAATCACACAATAGACGGCTGTGATCTCTCGAATTCTGTGCATACGTGGCATACGAAGAGACATTCTTCGACTGTTGTGCTGTCAGTCATAATTACTCTCTGACAAATGATGAGTTGTCTCCTCAGCGTGATTTGTAAATATTGTCCTGATCAACTGAGCGTGACTTTTGACTCTGTCCTGATCAACTCAGCGTGACTGTCATTTTTAAAGGCCTACACAACTTGGGTGAAACTGAATGCTCTTCCACATGGAAGCATCAAAAACCCATAAAATCCAACTAAAGTAGATCAAACCATGCAAAATCCGAAAATGATTAAAACTTAGATCTACAAAAGTCAAAGCTTCAAAATGGAAATTTCCAAGTTCTAAACTAGTATAGATTGAAGAGAAGAACATGTTTTGGCAAATAGTTTTGTAAGAAATCATTGATAAAATTATGGATCCATCTCTTGAGCAAGTTGGTACTTGCCTTGGTTGATGGAGGAAATATTTGGTTGGTGGAGGAAGTAAATGAGAGGAAGTAAATGAGAGGAGAGAGAATGAGATGAGTTATATAAAGATCTTGGACCCATGGGTTCATGATGAACCAAAGGGTTCATGATGAACCATTGGTGAACCAAGAATAGGTTTACCCAAATGAGCCAAAACTGTAGGCCCGAATGCAGAAAATAAATTAGGAAATAATATTTGGTCAAATATTTTTAGGAAATGCATGAAGAAATACAGCATAATAAATATAGTATAAATACAAGGTAAATGCAATTTATCGGTTTACGTATTAAAATACGTATTCCAGGATTGAGGAGTGACAGGATACATGAGTTAGAGAGGTCAGTAATCCAAGTATCAGAGTTAGTGATCAGTTGTATGAAATTAGAGGATGGAGCACTTGGAGCTTGGAAATTTTTAGATCTTGGAGCCATTTTTATTAGAAATCCATCTCCCAATAGGTATATGCATTGTAAACCCTCTAAATTGTATTAAATAGTGTAGAGGCATCAAATAAGAATCCCATGCAATAGGGTTGACAATGGTGAGGAGTTTTGACTCTTTTCCTTCCATTTGAGGACTTTCTTCTTTGTATTTTGACCTATTTTGCCAAACTGTACCGGTATCGGTCAGTATCGGTCCGATACCGATTTCGATTCCGATACCAATTTCGATATCCCCCTCCCTCGATTCGATACTCATAGGATTGGTCTGATCCGAAACCACCTATACCCCCTCTCCCGATCCGATACACAGATTCGAAACCACCGATACTCATAGGAATGGTCCGATCCGAAACCACCGATACCCCCCCACCCCCTCTCCTACCCTGCCGGACAGCTAGGGGTGTAAAATGGACAAAGTAGTCCGTTGTCCGTACGTATCCGGCTCGATAAATGGTTCGACCGCGGAACGTCCGATTCATTAACGAATAAAACTTGGACATTTTTTTTGGTCCGATTAAAAATCGAACCCGGACACGGTCATATCCATGTCCGGTCCGAATTCGTCCGCGAACAGTCCGATAGTGTAGACTCCTTTGGTTTTGTATCAATTATGTCAAAATATTTTGGTTTTACATCAAGTTTTTGTTGTCCCGTCTCGATTTTTGTTATTATTTTACTATTGTTTGTTGTATTCTATAACCTTCAATTGTATTTTCTTTCAACTAGATTTTTTGAACCAACTATTAAGGTATCTTGATAAAATAATAACTTTTGGTAATATATTTAATTTGTCCGTGGACCATCCGATTGAATTAACAAACAGTGGTTGTCCGTGTTCGTCCGGCCCGAACTTGAACAATGAACTGTCCGTGTCCGTCCGTACGAACTCATTTTCATTAACGGACCGAACACGGACAGTGGACTGTCCGTGTCCGTCCGGTCCGTTTACACCCCTACGGACAGCAAACCCCCCCTCGCCCTCCCACACCCCCCCTCGACAGTAAAACCTACCCCACCCCCTCCCCTCCCGACAGCAAACACCCACCCCCCTCCCCCTCACCCCCGACAGCAAATACCCACCCCCTCCCCCTCATTCCCCTATCCCTCACCCCGCCCCGCACCCAACACCATCCACCCCCCGCCCCCCCTCCCTCCCCCCATCACCGTCGACCCTCGCGACAGCCGGCCCACCCCCCCACCCGAAACCCTACCCCTGCCCCGAAATCCTAAACCCTACCCTGCCCCCCACCCTCAACAACCTCCCCCCACCCCGCCGGCCCCAGCGACAGCCGACCCCCCCACCAACCCGAAACCCTAAACAGAGAGAGAGAGAGAGCATACCTGAGAGAGAGATATCTCGTCGGAGAGAGCTTCGCCGGAGAATGTGACCCGTCGGAGAGAGAGAGAGAGAGAGAGGGAAGAGAGAGAGAGTTTTTTGGGGGGAATGAAAAATTCCTCCCTCCCCGTCGGTCAATTTTAGGTTACAGTATTTAGCGACGGATTACCGACGGATAAATCCGTCGGTAGGTAGCCGCTAAATACCAACTAGATTACCGACGGAACCTCCGTCGCCACATAGACGCTAATTTAGTGCGCCATTTATTTCACATTTTGCCGCCACAATGTGCGACATATTAGCGACGGACATGAATCCGTCGCTAAGGTTTCGTCAAATTAGCGACGGACGTGCGACCGATTTTGACGCAAAAAAACTAAAAAAAATATCTGTTGCTTTCTGACGGTAGCTAGTCACAACGTAGTCGCGAGGCCGTCGCTATGGCCGACGGATACGATCCGTCACTAATCCTCCATCGCCAATTTGCTGTATTTTTGTAGTGTTAGGATTTGGTTTTCGAATTAGGAAATTCCCTCATTTCTCTGATACCTAAATGCTCACTATTTTGTGAAGTTTTGAAATGTTGATTTCTGAATGATTGAAGCTGTCAACACAAACTGAGATTTGATTTGAACTTGAAAA
Organism: Iris pallida; assembly: GCA_029216955.1. Taxonomy (NCBI): domain Eukaryota; kingdom Viridiplantae; phylum Streptophyta; class Magnoliopsida; order Asparagales; family Iridaceae; genus Iris; species Iris pallida. Next base: position 10,370,212 of record JANAVB010008998.1, read on the forward strand.
TTAGTTTTGAATGTTAGATTGAAACATGAGAAGTGAGTTTTGATTTGAATTTGGAAATTTGTTTTGAATGTTAGATTGAAACATAAAAACTGGAATTTCCTTTTCACTAAAGCCTGGGATTTCAAACACTGATGCTTACACTAATTTCTGAATTCCATTTGGATTTCTGTTTTCCCATATAGCTCTAAATATACCCACATGTGCACACAACTGATTTACACTTGAAAACTGAACCTGAGAACTAAGCCTAGGTTGATACCTCTAGACACACAACTACCTACTGTCCTTCATATGCACACATCACTAAATTTTTTTCCTGAGACTAACAGTCATATTGACACTCACCCTCACAGTGGGTGCGGGTCGTGACATATTTTTAGTGGTGGCCCATGCAGGTCGAGTTTATGTAGTAGTATTCGAACTAGAGTATTACTACAGCCTATAGTAGGATTAGGATATATTTTTGAAGGTACTCAATCACAGTTAGGATTCCTTGAGAGATTCCTGGGATGACCCTTGAGAATCTTATTTAAACTTCAATTTGAAATCCTTTCCCTTGTTTTGTTCGCTCTCACTCCTTGATTATTGAATTTAATTTTTGATGGATCGTTGTTGATTTTGATTTTCCTATCGAGATGAATTTTATGGCCTAAGTTACGATATTTTCTGATAACATATGTTGACGGGAATAATAGGGATGGTAAAACGTCTACTTGATTATGGAACCTGTAGTTTATCGCAGCCATATTAGCTGGCGTGGCGGAAATATAGAGACCTGACTTCGGATGTACGTATCTTGGTTATGAGATTTGGAATTTTTTGCAGCTATACTAGTCGGCATAGCGAGAATTCCAGACGACATGATTATAGAGGTACATGCCCCAGTTATGGAATCTATAGTTTATCGCAGCCTTGCTTACTGGCATGGCGAGGACTCTGATTAACATAATTTTGGACAGACGCATATGATTATCAGATTGTATCTTGAGAAGGTTTTTAAACATATTATCTCTATCGTACCCTTCTGTTGTTATAAATTGTATTCCATCATCAAATAATTTAGGAGTAGGGATATTTTAGTTTTGTATAGCTTATTCATATGTAGTTCTTTCATAGTGTAATGACATGATGACTTGTAGAGTGTCTGTACCCTAAAAATGACAGTTAGCATTGGTATTAGAATAGTAACCCATTGTAGATGATTCCCCAGTTATTTATAATACCTACCAGTTTTCATAGAGGATGTTAGTCTGCTCTGTAGCCTTGATGATTTATTATTATTTTTTCTTGTCCTTTCCAGTAAGGCACCCATGACCAGAGCCTGTCCTTGAGTATAGTTGTAGTTCACCTAAGACTGAGAGGTCTATATATATAGATAGATTGTAGATAATATTGGCATATGGGATATAGGTCGGTTGGTATCTATAGGCCATTATTGTATAGGATTATAGACATATTGTTTAGCCTATATTTGGTTTAGTTTTCTATTTTAGTTAAGTTTTCCTTGTGATGAGTTCAGGCATGATAGATCAACCTTTATAGGCAGTATGCAGACCTTTTACTAGATGTCCTATCCTTTTTCTTATAATTTAGTCTCCTTAGCATCATTTCCTTTTGCCTACATTGATGTTTCAGACCATTCATCCTTAGCCTAATTTCTGAGCATTTGTTCAGTTCCTTATAAGTTTAGTCTACCTAAACCCTTAATGATCAGTTATATATGTATGGATATATAGATGATATACTTAGGTTATATGTAATGGGTTGTTGTTCTTGAGCTTATGTATATATGGTATTTGGGATTTGTGTGCTTAGATTATGGATATTTAGTTATGGATGACTTAATAAGATTAGGAAGTTAAGAGTTAGTCTATTATAGAGTTTTTCTTTTTGCTAATCTCTAGTTGCCAACATCTAGATAGCTAGCATAGGTAAAACCCTAAGAAGTTGACCAGTTGATGACCAAGTACTTGGATGTTGAGAAATTGACTAGTGGTTGACCCTTGACTATGTTTGACCTAGAAGTAGTACTCCCATCTTAAATTTTGAGGACAAAATTTTTCTAAGATGGATAGACTTGTAACACCCAATTTTCTAAATGAGGGTAATTTTGAAATTTTGTGATTTAATTTATTAATTATGATATTTAAATCATAATATGATTTTTGGTGATTTTTATCATTTAAAAACTATTTTTAAGTCATGACCTATAATTTTGGTGTTGCTAGTGTGACCTTAGAGACTGTTTGACCTAGAGCCTAACCATGTAAGTAGAGGTTCAATTTAGTGCATTTAGCCTAGAGGGTATTTTGGTCATTTCTAAATTTATTTGAGCTTATTGTGATTTATTAGAATTATTTGGAATTTATGGAAATTTATGTGATTTTTAATATTAATTAATTAGTTGATGATATGTGGTATCTTGGTTCTAAACTAGATTGGGCCTAACCTAGAAGTGAGACTTAACCTATAGACTAAGTGGGACTTGTTAGTTTAAGTCATGGTTAGAAAATTGTTAGATAATTGCTTTTGGGCTTATTAGTTGGAATGAGGTGTTTTGAGAATAGGCCTTTAACTAGGAAGCCTAGAAACCCACCAAGAGAGGGAGGCCCATGGCCCAACTAACTAAAATCCTAACCCTAGAGTTTTGGCCAGCCAACATAGGGAATCCCACCCCTATATAATGTCTCTTCCATTAGTTGTAGCCTCCTTAAGAAAGTTTCCAAGTTTACAAGAAGGAGAGGTATAGAAATCTTCCTCAAGCCCTAGTTTCTTTATTTTAATTCCTTTTCCACTCTAGTCTTTAGCATTAGTTCCTAATCCAGCTCTATTTCATGTCCATGGAGAGAAACCTCAGCTTTGGAGCAATTTGGAGCATTGGGCTAGCAAGGAGGAATCCTCATTTTAGGAGTTTTCTTGAGGAAGAACAACCAATAGGTAACCCTATCTAAACTCATTAGATTTTTGATTTCTTTGCATATTTGCATAGCCCTAGGTGTCCCCTAGCCGTAGGTATTGGATTTGTGTCGAGTCGTGTCCATTTCGTGTCCGTATCGGACACATATCAGTCCTAGAACCTAGATGTTTGATGAAATGCTTGCGTGGATTGAATCCTTGTATTTTTGAAAACTAATTTAACAAATTTCTAGCTCTATATGTATATTTTGAATTTCTGTTTGACTGAGTTGAATTTTGATTGATTTTCGTATCGTGTTTGGACACGGAGACAAAGCACGAGGTAGTCGTGCACTGTCCTGCTGCCCGTGTCCTGGTTCTCACTGGACACGCCACCCTTGTTAGCAATTCGGCAAACAAAAAAAATTTGGGACGGCAAAAGTACGAGTATAAATCGGCTCAGTACAAATAAAATACATTAAAAATTTTGGTCAAATATTAGAAAAATGAAAATATTGAGGTTAGAAAATTTACATTCTTAAATATGTTGTCAAATTTGGTTAATTAAACAGGTTCCTAGCATGTTTATTGTACCAAATTTGTCAATAATTTATACAGAACATGTTTAAAACTTCGCATGTTTAAAATTTATGTACTTATTTGGATCTGTCAAAAGTACGCAAGTATTATACGTTTATGAAAGATACGAAAAAATTCGCGTATAATACGAGTTTTATTCGGGTGATTGCTAACAAGGCACGCCACTTCGTGACACGAAATTTGACATGGACACTCCCTAGATGACTGACACGAGGCCCATAAAATTTTATGGGATTTTGTTTAGTGGTTTAGGAGTAATCTTGCCCGCACTAAATCGTATTGTTGCACACGCGCACTGTACACGCACGAAAAATTACGTCTGATACGCTCATATTTCTTGGACACGACATGGGTTGAGGGATGTGCAGACATGTGGACACACACCCCTATGTCCCCTCTACACGTGTGCACAAGCACGGCATATCTCAAGCTCTGTGTCGAGCCCAATCGAGCTCGACACGGCCGCACGAGGAGTGCTTTCCCTGTTTTCTAATATACAGTATTTTCCATGCTTGGACACCTCGTGTCCACTTGTGTGGACACGAGAGCACTCACCTAGACACGTACACATGTGATGCTTGATTACTAACTCTTGATTTTAATTTTGTTGATAATTAGATTCAAAATCATGGGAATTCCCTAAAACTCTGATACTGACTGATACACGATTTCAGTAGAAATCCTGAAGTTGATTTCCTGTTTTAAAACTAAATTTTGGTGTTTAATTTGACATGTTAGATTCATCTACACATGTAATTGTTACTGAAATGATTGATTATCGATTGGTGTTAGGATTTGGTTTTTGAATTAGGAAATTCCCTCATTTCTCTGATACCTAAATGCTCACTGTTTTGTGAAGTTTTGAAATGTTGATTTCTGAATGATTGAAGCTGTCAACACAAACTGAGATTTGATTTGAACTTGAAAATTAGTTTTGAATGTTAGATTGAAACATGAGAAGTGAGTTTTGATTTGAATTTGGAAATTTGTTTTGAATGTTAGATTGACACATAAAAACTGGAATTTCCTTTTCACTAAAGCCTGGGATTTCAAACACTGATGCTTACATTAATTTCTCAGTTCCATTTGGATTTTCGTTTTCCCATATAGCTCTACACACACCCACATGTGCACACAACTGATTTACACTTGAAACCTGAACCTGAGAACTAAGCCTAGGTTGATATCTCTAGACACACAACTACCTACTGTCCTCCATATGCACACATCACTGAATTTTTTTCCTGAGACTAACAGTCATATTGACACTCACCCTCACAGTGGATGCGGGTCGTGACATATGGATTTGTTGAATGACCCAGACCTCGTACGACAAATGTTGGAATGTGTGTAGTGAATCGATGCTCGATGTTTAGAAATCGGAGTGATGCAAGCTTGGATAGAAAATCCTGTACTATCAAATTGGTTTGACCTTAGGATGGGGTCAGTGTTGATATTATTATTTGGGAACTATGATTCCAATACTGACGGATGACTTTAGCATAAAGACATAGCCTAGCGGTTAGGCAGACGTCCCGGCACGAAAAAATAGATAGGAATTGTGGAGGCACCACTCATGAGGCTCGGTTGACATACAAGTATATTAGGGACGCCTGAATATGTGTACGATCTGACTCGATTGGTGATGGTGGATTCTCTATCATGAGACTTGGCTGAAATGCATGTATTTTGGAGACGTCTGAAATATGTGCACGATCCAACTAAGTGATACGTTGAATCAAGTGAGACTAGATAAATGGAAAAGGGTCAAGGATTTTGAAATCGTGTTTCAAGAAAAAGGTTGGTGGTAGTGCGATCATTAGATTGAGACGAACTTGAATGTTGGTTGATCGGATGGTTTGCCTAGACCTGAGTTGTCCGTGTGCGCGACGAGAGTAAGTTACCTAAGTTGAGATATAGTTGTTCGAGATGAAAGATAACCATAGCACGAGCGTGGCTCGAGTTGAAAAAATGCATAGGAGTAGTGTGTGCGAGAGTCCTTGAATGTAGAACAAGTGATAAGTCAATGAGTAAGTACTCAGTTAGTTTCGAGGATGAAACTTTTTCTGAGTGGTGCATGATGTAGTGCCCCATCCCGCTCAGTCAATCGGAGGAATCGAAATGCCAACGAAGTTCGGACTTAGCCATGCAACGGCGACTCGAAGGCCCGCTCGGTCGAGGCGACCCCTTGCTCAGGTGGGTGGCTTCGGTGAACTTGCCTCAGTTTGGACTTCACACTAATAAATCAAAAGTTTTCAAATGCACAAGTAGGCTTGATAATAAAAGAGACGAATCCATATAGCTAAGGGAATAATCCCAAGTCGAGTTGGATTGAGTTAGAATATGGAAAGGTCCAACGGTCGGCTTAGAGTTGGTGCACAGCATGCTTTAAAAATGACACTCGGTCCCTTATCTTGTGGCTTGGGAGAAGAAAAGTTGGTCTTCGACACAAAACTATGAGTTAGCCTAAGTCACAGGCGTCGTCCACGTAAATGCTTGATAAAGCATGCATGCTTCCACGATGCACGGCTTGGCATAGCCTTTGCTCGTCCCTCGGGTTAAGTTGCAGGCTCGATTAAGTTAGGCAAAGTAATGCTGGGCTATCGAAGTCATAGCAAGCATTATCCCGCTCTTTCTGTGGTGGTCAAGTTGTTTAGTCCCACGATCTCAAGGCTCGTCATATAAAGTATGACTTAGGCGATAGTATCGCATAGAACGTGAGTCGGTTTAAGACACGAGCTACGGTTGGTTCAGAGAAAAGTTAGTCACGATCCTTTAGCACTTAAGAAATATGTCATGTTCAAGTTAAGTAGGAAGGCTATACCGTAGCCGTTCCCTGAGTTCAAAGACTGTTAGGTCTGAGCGATGGTAAGTCGCAAAGAAAAGTTCGAGTGATGGTTAGTCACCGAGGTAGTCCCTTGTTGGGAGTCTCATGGTTTCGATGCATGATTTGCAAGTATGGTTCCAAAGCACGATTTCCTAAGTTTGGTTGAGTCGTTCCACAAATTAGGCCTTGTATTTATGTGAGTCTAGATGTTGTCGTAGGTGCGTGGTTATGGACGACTTGTCGACAAGGGGTGTTTTTACCGTTTCTTCGGATCGAAAAGCCTGGGCCAACGGACCGATCCGGCCATGGAGGAAACGGGGTAATAGCCGAGCTGGGTAATAGGCAACCGGTAGTTTGGGAACTTGCATCGGGGCTCGCTACTTGCGGTGCAAAGATCCCGTTTACCAGGCTATGTTCGTAATGGCTTGGGCCAGTGACCTTTCATATAGATGAGTCGGCATGGTGGCAATCCGCGTGTGTACCTTTGGATTGAGTCTAGTTGAATGTGTGTGCAATTAGAACACAAAAGTTTAGGCCTAAGATTTGGCTACAATGAAGGCGACCTGCTTCGGCACGAGATGTGGCGTCGAGTGATTAAGTCGTTGGCATAGAGTTATATAAGTCAGACTTGAGTCGATTCGAGTTAAGTCGAGAAGGGCCGTAGGGCAAGTTTGGTTATTTTATATTGAGTTGTAGGGCACGACCTCGAAATATGAGGCACGGCCGCGTGGTCACAAGACAAGTATAAGCAAGACTAAGTGAGGAGGCACTGCCTCAGAGATATTGAAGCACGAATCGAGTTTTATGGCACGATCAAGTCATTGCGTTACAGAGTTTGGCACGAAAGACAAGAATGAGTCAGTACGTTGATGTTGCAAGCATAAGAATGGTCTAGAGGCAAGTGTAAGGAAGTTATCGGTGTGATAGCACAAGATGGTCTAGAGACATAAAATCGGCCAAGGCGTCGGTCCTAAAACTGATCCTAAGACAAGAGTAGAAAGACATTCAAAAGGGTTATGTTGCACAAAGTAAATAAACGTATCAATTTTATATGGGTGGGCGAGGAGCTCACTCCACCAGTACAGTTGAGTATTGACACCCACACAGTGTTTATGTGCAGGCACAGGTAGAAGCTCGTGGCACGGAGCTCGCTTAGATGCGTCGAGGCACGGAGTTCCTTGGCAATTCGAGGCGTACGACCGCGTGGAGACTGGACTTATACGGGACATAATGTATGGACGTCGTCTATCCAAAGCATCCGCTGGCTCAAGACATGTATTGAGAGATGAGAGAGAGCTGAGTGACTTGTAATGTGAAAAGAGTGAGCTTGAGTGATTGTAATCTTGGCCTTACGCCCCATTGTAATCCTTGTTTCAATATCAATAAAATGTATTTTTTGAATGACTTGTGTTTTATTCTAAATTTTTGCTGCTATTATTAAATGTCTCTGCTTGGAACTTCTGTACGATGACCCCATCACAGCCGCTGTAATCGGCTGTTATGGAACCCACCTTGCACGAGCACAATTTAGGCTTGTACGGTATCACATTTTAGCAAGGACGATTGCTTCTATGGGAGTGGGGCATGACAGCCTATTCGTCAAATCGTTCTCCATCTCTGGCACAACTCAAGTCTTTCATCTAATCGTTCATAACATTTGGCCTCAACGACATGGACTAAGTCCAACATGTCCAAACTTCCTTCGCCTACAATTCGTACTATGCATCGTACGCAACTATTCCAACACGATTCACATTTTCGAAACTATCTACGCATCGCGTCTGGGCTACCCCCGCTAGGTAACTTATCCAGACATCATGCTTAGTCTCTTCCGACACAAGAGGTCAACTTGAGTCTACGATGCTCAAAGGCAACAATCTTTTCGACCCAATGTCTCTTACGATACGCCCATCTCTGATTCTTGATCAAATAGGAATTCCTTACTCAATTTTCGAATCAATCCCAACTAGTTTGTTTCATAACATAGATCGTGCGGTCAAACACACATAGCCTAACCGTTACTCAAACCGTTCTATGACACAACTTTTAGGGTCGCTCTACTATTCGTTGCTCTTGCACATTGCAGAATTCTTGCAATTGCCTTACCGCATCACTATGCTAACTACGTTCCTCAACATCTATTTGATCATCGACCAACCAAGTCTATTTACGTACTTATTCGATCGATCATAAATTTTCTAACCATATCGATCTAGTCGAAGGCTACTCTCTAACTTCCGAAACACGATACTTAATTGCTTAGACTTATCCTCAACATGTACTACATTATCATTAATCATCGACGTAATTTCTCATACGACTTCCTTAGGGTCGTCCTACGGTCTTCAACATTCACTTGATTTTGTGGTCAAGTCTTCTAGGGTCATCTGTCCCGAAACTACGCTCGATAATTGGAGATCATCAACGAGGGACAGTTACTACGAACCATGCTATATCATATCATAGAGCCAAATCAATTCCCGACAATTTCTATGAGACTTTATCCAATCTGACATAATTTACCAATCCATAATTTATCTCCCCTTGCACAACTGATGTGCCGTTACTACTCGAATGACTCATGCACTTGCGTACCATTACTACTCGAATCACTAATGCATTACCGTTAACAATATCGCTAACCGAGCAATATTTGTTCGTCTTGTGTACGAGTCTATCTACACACGGTTAATATCTTACACACTCTATGCTTATCGCAATAATCCTCAAATTCACCTTCGCATCAAACCAAAAGTCTAAATCTAATTTGCTACGCCTTGTAAGTTCGACCATCCCCGCTGGACATGAATCACCATAGCAGCGCTCACGCGAAATAATCATCCTAATCGGCGTAACGCATGTGTAAGGCTGGTGTTGCGCTTGCACAAGACAAGAACGTCAACATAGTGGTTATCCACGAAGCAAACGAAAACACTTTCTTTTTTATCCAAGTAATACCCATCCACTCTCAAATTCTCGAACATTCCTACCGTCATCATCCAAACTGCCATCAACTTAACTTGCACCTTATTCATCTAACAACAATGCTCAACATAATTTTTGTTTGTTTAATCAGAGTATTCTCGAGTTATTACATATCGTCTTTGATACATCTCAATACCATCATCGATATGCATAACTTGAACATCTTCCTCTCTTATAAGCTTCAATTTGTTGCAATCACTGTTATCATCCGAACTTGAATACGAATCAAGTCTCACACGCATCAAGATCCATTCCATTGTAACTAACTATCATCAACGAGACCAATTTCCAATTCATATATCCATTCTCATATTCCTAACTCGTATTTTCAAATCGTGCTACCGACTCATCATGCTAACTCAAATTTGTTTCGCATAATTACTTCGTACCTACTTAACTCATTCCAAACAGTTTTCGTACTGACTTAACTCAATTCCAACTGAGTCAACTATTTCCTCAACACAACATTCCCTCGCTATGCGCGGCCTATCATTCGGCTTATACTTATCGAATCCTCGTCCGACGTATCATCCATGGATACGACTTCGTGCATAATCGTTCAACTCAATTTATCGAAGCATACTTGCATCGACTACTATCGAGTCATTCCCACTCGACTCTCGGCACTACTCCGTCTGTTGAGGACAAACCTATTGAAATCGACAAATTATCTCGATGCATTCTATTGCAAGTCACCAAACGGTTCTACGTAGCTATCGTCAAGTGGTATTGCATATGCCACTCGGAATCGAGCCTATCGTTATTGATGCAATGCTTCACTATACTGTTCGCACAAGTGGTATTGCATATACCACTCAAAATTGAGTCATTACTCGACTTTACACTCCGCATAGGTCTAACATTTATTTCCAATCAACTATCCCGTGTGGCAATTTTTTCGATCCCAGCTCTAGCGTTCGTCTACTTGAGTTGGCACAACAACTAGACCAACATGCCCTACCGTTTGCTCAAGTTTGACATTCATTCAAATCTAACTGTGCCTTGACGGTCATATCGATCACACACTCAACATTCGCTTATTCAAAGCTCAACGCGACATTCGGCCAACATAACGTTCAACTACTCAAATTTGACTTAGCGACCAACTCCACTCGTTCAAATCGCATCCACGATTTTCCAAATCTTACTCGTTGTAACTCGTACAACGATTTATTCTTGATACTTAAGGTCATTACTGAATCTCGATCAACATATCGCTACCCATCCGCATAGCCATACAACTTATATCATACCATGTCGACTCGTTGTACCGATGCAACGAACGATTCATGACTTGCTGCACTCCGTACAACCAATAATACATAACCATTCGCATAGCCACATAACACGCATCGTCTCATATATCGACTCGTTATACTTCGTACAACCAATAATACGTCCCTTCGCACTTCATGCAACCAACAATACGTATCTTTTTGCACTTCGTGTGACCAATAATACGTATCTTATTGCACTTCATGCAACCAACATCACCATATTCGTTGCACTTCGTACAATCAATGACTCGCAACATTGTTGCACTTCAGGAAACCAACATTTCATAACTCGTTGTACTTCGTGCAACCAACATTCTTCGATGGCACTCGAAAATAGCGTGATAGTCACGACATACTTGTGGCAGACGTATGCACTTAATATAGACTTATTGTATAGAAAATTCAATGTAGCATTGAGCAGATCCATGAGCCATGCGGTTGCAAAAACAACTTAGAGTCAACTGAATTCGATAGCGAAGCAACAGAGGGTTAAAAAGATTCATTCACGGTCCAGAGGATGGAACTGCTCTGATACCAACTTATCTCACCTCGATCCGGGAAATCGCTCGTCCTCGCTAGATTTTATTCGAATCATCATCCTCGCAGGGGCGTGATACCGTACGAGCCTGGAGTTGCGCTCGTGCAAGACAAGATAACAGGTTTACATAGTGTTTATCTCAAATTGATAACAAAAGCAGCAGAAAGAAAACAGAGTATACAATAAGAATCTCTTTTATTAATAATGAACTGAAGATTATAAAGGCTCTGAATAGCCCAACTTAACATGCTAATTGGCTACAACGCTCATGATCTCTCTAGCTCACAAAGGATTACATTATTCCATACATTATGCCTCTTTATAGCCAACAAGTAGTCCTCGGCCGACCATCTCCATGTTGCAAGTCCGAACACCAAATGCAGTAGCTCCTCTTGAAACGCTAAGGACTCCATGCCTCGGCGCATCCAAGCCAAGCCCCACCTCGAGCCGATCATAACCTGAATCTGCAAGCAAACTAGTAGAGGATTAGTACTTTCGTCCTCGCTACACTGATCAAGACCAAGACCCACTCGCACCCAACCAACACTAAGTACATTTAGTGAAATATGCAACATTATTTGGTGATCTTTCTATTTAGCCTTAGGGTCAGTTTCATGGCAACATTCAAGCATAGCAACTTATTATAAATGTGTCCAATATAGTGTTCCTGCAGCATATACAGTTAGACATAATATGAACATAAACATTATGATCGTGTTCATCTCCGTCCCATTTTGCTCTCGATCTGCAATGGTTAGAACTTTACATAACCAATCATACGATTTATCGTAACCAACCAACCAAAACTTAAACATATGCATAAGGGTGGCAGGCCTTGCACCTGTACCCAACTCTAATCTCAGCCCACCGGCCCTATCTATATGAAGGTCACGGTATTTCGTACCGTTATGGACTTGGCATCTTTATGTGTAAGCCTATGATCGCTCTAGTACGGGTTGCTAGCCCAGTATCTAAAGGATTCCAAACTTACTGATATCACAGCTTATCACATCACTGGCCGGTCGTAATCCATCCTAATGATGTGCACCATAAATACCATACATAATTCTCTCCTAGGCTGAACAGTCCCGGTGCCCCGGTCGTAACTGTTCGAGGGAAGCCGCACCCGTGTACGAGCCATCCGAGTCTATTGACCATGCAATATGCGCCATAGCAAACAAGTCATATCATTCCAACCAATCTTATGTTCCATAAACATAATCCGTTATCTCTATCTCAAGTTCCATTGGCATTATGCCCTAACACATTCGTATTGATGCACGATGCCCAACGGCTTAAACTTCTCGTACTTATACTCAACGCATTCCATTCATAAGTTATTCACATAACTGTAGTTCCGTAGTTACTTAGTCATTTCATAGCTTCTGTGCATGAGGGCACGCTTAACGCTATAATCAATGTTCTAGGCCCAGTGTTCAATATTCTCGGAGTCATGCACATGATGCACATCTCGATATTGTCTTTCAATGTTCTACCATCACCGTCCTGTCGTGACCCGTACATTTGATGCACATTGCTTCAATTGCTCAATGTTCCATGTTCTATCTTAATGTTCGACACACACTAAGACCTTTAATCGTTCGAGCCACGCTCGCTACTTGATAGCAACTTACGCATACAAGGATATATTTTATTAGACGTGAAGGAGTAGGAAGAGAGAGTCAATAACCCATCCACCATAAGCCGATACGCCTTGTCGTCTCGTCGAGCTGATGCGGCTCGATTCCATAACTTGGTTGCACGGCTAACTCCTCTGACTTAGCCATTCCGTTGAACTACTTGATTGGTTTGGCCTATCGTGCCCATGCCACAATCCGTTGTAAGGCAACAATTTGGTTTTGCAGGCATCATTTCGAATAGGACAAAATATCGACTATTTACAATCCAGCATAAAAGTATAGCCTGCACACCCAATCAACCAAAGTCAATACCTTGTTCAACCGGACTTATGCTTTGCATCGATTCACATCAATACTTCATCGGGTCAACATAACTCTTCGAGTCAACGACTCATCGTAATGCACCGTGCGGAGCAGAGCATTACAGGGGGGCACGTGAGGAGTGAGAGGGCGGTGGGGCTCCGACGGATGCGGTGGTGGAAAAGAGTGGAGGCACACGGCGGGGAAAAGATGGGGGTATTTTATGGCGGGGAAGACCGGGATATTTTGGTCAAAAAAATTGGTCAAAGGGGTTAACCGTGAGTTGGAGATGGTTTCCGTCAGAAGTGGAGGGTGTCATACATTCTTGTAATTATGTAGGGTGCACCTTGAATATGGATAAATAAAGTAGGTTACAACTCAAATTTTCTCAAATACAAATCTACCCTCCCACAACAAATTAAACAGCCGCATACAACTGTAGAAAGTACAAGAAACCCTTTTCTATCCCAACATTCCCTTTGACCTCCCACACTCTGCTCTCTGCCTCTAGAATCAGACAACAGTCGGATTACAATGGCTTTTATATTCCCCTTGACCTTCCATACTCATCTCTCCACCTTGAGAAACCTCCCTATCCCCTCCCAGTCCATTTCTCTGCACTTAGCTCATTTGGGTTGTGCGAGACGAGAGCAGATCTGCTGTCCCATTTAACTCTGTCCAATTTTGTCCCCCTTCCTATTTTATGTGGGCCACTATCTATTTATCTACTCTCATGGCCCACACGTAATAGGAAGGAAGAAAGAAATGGATATGATTAAATGGGATAGCAAATCTGCTCCCGTGCGAGACTCGAGAAATCATCATTTTACTTGCGCAAGACTCGAGAAACATCGGACTTCCAACAATCGCATGCAGTTGAAGGTAAAAGGGAGGGAGATGAAGTGGTTTGTTTATGAAGAAAGCTGTAGCCTCCCTTCCCGAAATTTTTAAAATATTTTTGGTGATTATTTATTTTTATTAAAATAGTGATTTTAGATTTTTTTTATAAATAATTATTTAGTTAATTATTACGGTAGGTAGTTTTAGCCATGGTTAAGAATTGGAGTACAAGACGACTAGGAATCATGGCACGGATAGCACAGTAGCGTGCCTTGACTAGTGTTTAGCCATGGTAGGGGAAGACCGAGTCATATGATTGTTCTAATTAGGAAAACCAAGCCAAGTTGCGACTTAACCCTTACCGAAGTTTTTATTTTATTATTTAGTTATATTATTGATTTTTAGGGAACCCGGTTGTACCGAACTAGTCCAGACTGGACCCGAACTAAGCCTGAGCCCATGTAGTCATGCGACACGTCCAATGACAATCGTGTTGATGGAATTTGGAATAATTGTATTGTATTCCGTATTAGTAATCTAATAATATTCTCTAAGTATTCTTAGTTTAATATTATAAATATTATTACTAGTGATATTCAGTGACGTTTGTATAAAATAGGCCCTTGTACATTTTGGGATTACTAGACGGTGCATGATGGAATGTACACCATTATTGGTTTGTTGAATTTCGTTATTATTTTATTATTATTATTATTATTATTATTATTATTATTACTATTATTATTATTATTATTATTATTATTTACAGGAATGGGACCTAAGCTAGAAATAGATAAAAATTGAGGTTTTGGAGATTACTATATAAGTCTATTTATATATAGGAATATATAAGATATAGGATATTGGTATTTTATTGATTTAAAGCATTTTAGACTTTGTGAGTTTAAGGATATATATATATACACAATGTACAGGGTATATATATATATATATCTTGTATAATAGATATATATGTGTTTATGCATGTTTATATATAAATATATATCCTATATAAGTGTATGCATATGTAAATATAAATATTAATATAATAGGTTTGGATGTGTATATATAAATATACCTTGTATATATATATATATATATATATATATATATATATATATATATATATATATATATATATATATATATATATATATATATATATATAAAAAAAAAATATATATATATATATATATATATATATATATATGTGTGTGTATATATAAATATATACATAAATACGTGTACGTATATATATAGATATAATATAATGATTGTGTGTATGTATATATATATATATATATATATATATATATATATATATATATATATATATATATATATATATATATATATATATATATATATATATATATATATACGTGTGTACGTGTACATATAATAGATATATATGTATAAGTGGTAAATATATATATATATATATATATATATATATATATATATATATATATATATATATATATATATATATATATATATATATATATATATATATTCCCAAATACGTATCCATGTACTATATTTATTTATATATATATATGTATTTGGGTGTGTGTACAAGATATATACCATTGTGAGTATATATAAATAAATATAGTACATGGATACGTATTTGGGAATATATATATATATATATATATAAATATATATATATATATATATATATATATATATATATATATATATAAATATATATATATATATATATATATATATATATATATATATATATATATATATATATATATATATATATATATATATATGTATGTATGTATGTATGTATATGAAAAAAAAAAAAAATATATATCTATATATATATATATATATATATATATATATATATATATATATATATATATATATATATATATATATATGTATATGAGAATATATATATAAATGTATAGGTTTTAAGCTAATAAACGAAATGGAAGAAAAGAAAAAAAACAACAACAGCCAGGCCAGGCCCGGCCTAGCCCAGCCCACGCGCGCCCTCAATAATCCCAGTAAACCGAGAAACCCCCCCCCCCCCCCCCCGCGAATACCAGCCCGAGCCTCTCTTTTACACGCGCTTATAAGAGAGAGGGAGAGAGATCGAGAGATCAACTCCATCAAACCCTAGATGCGGCACGCGCGGCCACTGGCCGGCCGGCCGGAGATGCCAAACCGCGCTCGCGCAAGAGCGGAGAACGACAGCAGTGAATACACCGTGAGGTACGCTACTTCGAACACTAGTTTCTCCCTCATCGCTCAACGTATATCCGAGCCGTAAATTTCTAGGAGTAACCTATATGACCCCCTATCAATCCCTATAATTAGATTCGTTTGTTTTGCTTTAAATAAATTATGTAAATTCCTGAAACTTTGGGAAAAACCGACGAGGAACAGAGTATTAAAACTGTTCTGGACCCCAACTTGGAAGGCAGTTCGTGGCCAACCTATTAACAGAGTTCGAAAACCAACTTCAAACAGTAGAACACAACATATAGGGGATCGAAACCCTTCAGATAGATTGATTTTTTATTCAGTTTACAGAAAGTTATTCAACCTCGAAAATCATGAAAACCCTGTTTTTAAAACTATAGAAAACATAGAAATTCATCCACACGACGTGCGTCCCGCCAAATCGGGCGACATAGTCGCGCAACGTAAGCATCGAAAGCTGCGTAACGGCTTCGTGGTCGTGTGGGCTTTGACGGAATTCAAATTGGTCGCGTGTGCGCGACGAATTTGATGCGTATCCGTCAAAATTCACCGTATCGTCCACTTTGCAAATTCTCCAATTACTTCGTGCACGCTCGTCAGATCAAGACGAAACTTGCGCCAACAGGACCGTATCGTTTTTTTGGTCCTGTATGCCATGTTTGGTCCGATTCTGAGACCGTTGATAAAATTACCATTTTGCGGACCCCACGGTCCCACTTAACAGGTGATTTTGTGCACGGCCCGCCGGAATCCAACTTTGGACATACGGTTGGGTTCGTATCGAAAAACTGGATCCTTAGACACGTAGTTTGATGACTTTAGAGACCGTTGACTCTGGCACGCTTTTTGGTACAAAGCGGGTCTAACGGCAGATACCGTTTTTGTCCGAAATTACCGTTTTGTCCCTGTGTCCAGAATTGGACTTAAGGACAGGCAATCCTAGCTAATTTAACTATTCTGAGAACATTGGTAATGTTTATTTCAGCTTCCGGGGACTGTTGTACGGGTTTTGACTAATGTGGCACATTAAGTAGTTCAAACTGTCAGTTTCACCAGCAGAGGACCACAGGCGAGTACAATTTATTGTCTGTATTTCGATATTGATTTTTACTATATTTTATTGGCTGGCCATTGGTTATGTGATTATTTTCTATTATAAACTGTTGAGTCGGGAATAAGAAGTACCAAGGATGTGTGATCTGACCTTAGACCGTGTAGACCGTGTTTATTATTGTATTTGTTTCTTGTAGACAGTGTAGACAGTGATTTATTTATTACAAGTAGACAGTGTAGACATTGATTTATTTATTACAAAGTAGACAGTGTAGACCGTGATTATTATTGCATTTAAACTGTGTAGTTCGTGATTATTATTCTGTAGACAGTGTTCCTTTATTGCAATATTAACTTTAGACCGTGTAACTTTAGACCGTGTAGACCGTGTCGCATAATTGTCCCGAGACCGATCACATATCAAAGGTACTTCTAACAGTGGGGAAAGTATATGTGTCTATTTATTTACTATTGATTTTCTGTCTTTTCTTACGGCTTTACTGTTTATTTTTAAAACTCATGATTGATGTCTAACCTTTGTTTTATAGTCATTTTCTTTATTTGAAATTGCATTCAGTGAATTGTGCTCATTCCATTCCTGACTGAAAACCTACATTTTCAGGTTAGCCGTGGATTCACTTAGCTTGGGGAGTGACGGGAATACTTGCAGACAAAAGCCTAGAGATTAGCTAGATAGTCGAGTTGTAGTCATTCATTTATTTGTACAAGTTTATATTTTTCTACAAATGTAAAACTTGTGATCATTGTAAGTTAAATTAATTATGTGAATGAGCATTATTTGTGATTTTGATCTTCATGGCCGTGACAGCGTTCTACCGCCGACACTGCGGCGTAGGCTGGCTTGGACACGTCTCGTATCCTTTTAAAAAAACGGGTGCGGGTCATGACAAGTTTTTGTGGTGGTCCATGCAGGTCCGTCTTCGCAAATCACGCGAACTCGTGATAGTACTTAAGTTAGTTGTACTATTGTGAGCCTGCGACTAGGAAATGCTCATTTACGAATTAAAATTAATTTAATTTAAGAGAATGACTAGGACTAGGAGTCCCTTCTACAAGTTTACCGATGGGTAGTTTAGGTCGTGCAATTTAGGTGAGGAGTTATTAATTTTGATAGTTCGTCAGATCCCCATAGGTACACTATTATCTCTTGATATGACGATGTAGTCCAAAGTGGATAGATTATTCGCTTGGTAAGACAGGGCTTCATAGAATTATTGATCTAACATTGATAAATTGTTCAATTCCTTGCCCCTTAGATATCATCCCCATATCTTAGTCGAATTGTCTATTTAGTTCCTATTTGCCCCAGGAATTATTATTTTGTACAAATTCTGATTATGTTATCCCCATATGAACCTCGAGTTAGTTCCGATTCAAGTTTTTCCCCCGTGGTTTGAAGACACACGAAATAGATGCTAGAATGTTTGTAATCTTTTTTTTCTCCAGCTATTTCCTCCATGTTCAATATTTTATTCTAAGGGTTGTGGCTAATAGGACAAATACTTATGTTTATTTCATGGACAACTTGTTTGAATCTCTAGAAGCTCATGAGTTTTTACATATATAGTTAAAAGAATATTAGTTGACTCATAATGGCAGGACAGCAGCGCACTGTCGCCATTTATTTGAATTATGGAGACTATGGACTCACCGCAGCCAGCAGCGTACTGGCGAGACACGAACCTAGAGTTGAAATTTGTAAGGAGATTATAGGTTATAGAATATTCCTAAAACTATGGCTAGTGGTCCTCTTTGATTATAGTTACCCGGGTGTCGAGATAAGGTAGAGTATCTGATAGCATATCACATCTGAATCACAGAACCAAGAGTTTACCCTCGCCCGAGTATGCGGACAAGGCATAATCCTCGGTGAAATGATTTCAGGCGTGATTACAAGTTTAAGATATTATAGAGGATAGGAAAATGCCTTGTACGTTCCATAATGTGAAACCCAGTTTTATAGTGTGATGATTATTAATATTAAAATATTATTATTATCATTATTAGTAGTATTTATGAGTTTTAAAATTAATTTCATAATTAAATCCAGGGTTTTGATTTTTCGAAAAACGTCGGAAAGCTTCTGTTAGTTGGTTTTCTTTATTTCCGAAACTTTTGGAAATGGTTTTCTGGATGATTTGATTTTCGAATTTTTTCGATATTGTGCTGTGACGATTTTGGGTTGGTTTCGGTTTCCCGAATTCGTTTTGGGTCGTTCCGAATTAATTTGGAAATGATTGTGGTTATTTATATATATTTTTTTTGGATTTCCCTGGTTTGGGATACTTGCAGGAAAATATTGGCACACTTTTCCAGTTTTTGGGTTGACCAAAAATAGAGGAAATGCTGCCGAATTTTTCTAAAAAATTTAATTATATTTTAAAATGATTTTAAAATGGTTTTCGGAAAATATTAATATTTTGGATTTTTGGCGACGACTGTATTGGTCAATGGGCCCCGGCTAAGTACAAACGAAACCGGCTTCGCCCGGACGTTGAGGCATTAGCCTAAATGACGATTGGACCATATCTGAGACTCATTAAATATTTACTTTATTTTTATCATTTAATTTACTCATAATTAATTATAGGAAGTTTTAGAACTAACGACCATTTTGTCTTATTTTAATTTATGTAAATAAATTGTAATGGGCATAACCCCAGCTGGTTGTTGGCTCTGTGACTTGTAATTTAGTAGCGTAGGTTTTCTGTTGATTTGCTGGTTTTGCGAGTTCTTTTAGCGTACGCGTAAATCGAAATAGATAATTATTGTCATATAAAAATTAATAAAGTTTTCTCAAATTAAAAAGTTTTAATATTTAAACAACGATCATGTGTTTCTCATTAAAATAAGAAATTTAGTTTTATATGTATAAATATGAAAATACAAAGTTTTAATCTATTAATTTGGTATCGACGAGTTTTTTCCAAAATACAAAGTTTAAACGATCTTTCCCTCGTTATTAATTCAACGCACCAATAATCGTGTTTTTGTTCGTGTTTTGTTAATAAAGAATTAAAATTGATTAGGACACAATTAGAGATTTCAACTAGCGTAGTTAGATTGGTAATCCTGGATTCTGAGTCAATTTCTCGAATGTAGGAATTCGAGGACGATCCTAAATTCCCATCTCGAAGTCTCCAACTTTCCAGTCCAGTTCATTTGAGGCAAGTGCAGTTTATGTTAGTTTACAGTTATTTTAATAATCGTTTTACTGCAAGTTTAAACCACGATGCAACACGAAACTCTCTCGGAGAGCACTGACTGATTGACTGTTAGGAACTGGGGGAATAGTGTAATGTTTATGACCACATCCAACTGATAACTTAGAACTGTATTAGCTTATCCCTCATACACACGGGGATAAGCCGTATCGTATCAATAGGATACAACTGTACAATCCAAGCCGGTCATATTCATTGCCTATTCAAATCATACTGTTTTACTGCTAGAAACTGTTCATTTCTAAACTGTTTAAAAGTGCATGATTCTATTATTTATTTTAACTGTTTAAATTAGCATGAATTGTACTTTGCTCCGTCCTAACTGGAGATACATTTTTAGGGGATATTGAGGATGCTGAGCTGTTGTACAGCAGCTACTACGACCCTGTTCTGTACCCCGTAGTGCTGCTAGAGTCCCCATTGGAGGACGCAGGGACTGAGGCCGATGAGCCGACTGCTTAGATAGATTTCTTTTTCCTAGTTTTGTTGTTTTATTAAAAAACTCTGTTTATTTGAATTTAGCATTTATTTCAGTACTTTTAAATTCCAGTTGTATTTATTTCAAATGGTTAATAAAGTTTCATTTCCCAAATAAAGAGTTGTGACAAATATAGATGTTGTTGTTATGGTTACCTGCTAATGGAACAGCTTACTGCCGCCGTCTCAACAACGGTGCAGGCTGGGCATGATCCGGTTTGACCCAATTATTTGGGATCGGGTCGTGACATGTTTTTAGTGGTGACCCATGCAGGTCGTGCAACAACTTAGGAAAATATACCTAAAAACAATTAGAACACCAGAACATTGATTTGTCACAACATAGGTCCGAATTATATATAAATAAATATTTTTGTTTGATTATAGACTGGTAGGACACCTTGCTCATGTTTGTACCCTAAACCTTCCAGATTATGACCAAGGAAAAGACCACCCCTGCTGGCGATGAGGTGTCATCACCCGAACATACCTCATCTCCTCCAGCACGTCCAGACCCTTCACCGTTGCAGCTGACCGACCGTCCCCATCAATCTCCAGCACTCCGCGGCGCTTACGCCACTACTTCTCAAGCGGCAAACTCTACACTTCCCCGGGCTGAGCCGCAGATCCCTGCGGTAGTATCCGCACCAGCTGCCCCACCAGTGCCCGTAGATCCCACTGTTCTAGTGGGCATGCTACGTGGAGTGCTCAAAGCCCAGAGAGCCCAAGCAGAAGCTCATCGAGAACAGACTGTAGCCCAAGCTGCAGCCCATCTCGAGCAGATCGCGATCATGAGAGAAGGCATGGAGAATGCCCATAATGTGGCTATGGCTGCCCTCGAAAGAGGAGGAACCACTTCTTTGGAGCCACGACCTGCCAAGGTAAGCATAATTCAGGAGTTAAGATTTATATCCTTAAGGCCATTCTTTTGATTAGAGGCGTATTATTACATGAAGGTCGGAGATATAGAGAGCTTTAAGAAGCAAAGCCCTCGACCTTTCAAAGGAACCGAGGGTATCATCTATGCCGATGAATGGCTAGACAGCATGGAGCATCTCTTGAGCGTCGCTCGACTCCTAGAGGACCTCAAGACCGAAGCGGTAGGACTCCAGCTACAGGATGTGGCGAGCATCTGGTATCGGAATGAACCCCGACTCCAGGACAAGCAGCTCGACTGGGACACCTTCAAGAGGCTGTTCCGCAGGAAGTTCTTTCCAACATCAGAGATACGGGAGACGGAAAGGCAATTCCAGGACCTGAAGCAAGGGAATATGACGGTCAGCGAATATGCGGCAGAGTTCGGCCGACTTAGCCGTTTTGCCCAGATCCTGGTAGCTGACCCCAAGGATCGTGTTGAACGATTCAGGTATGGATTAAGAGAAGAGATTCGCACCCCTGTGATTGCAGGTGGCGCCAAGATTTATGAGAGGATCCTGATACGAGCTCAGGACGTGGAGAAGAGCCAGCCTTCTCGATCCAAGAGGGAGTATCCTGGAACTAGCAACTTCTAGGGTAACCAGAAGAGGCCTAACAACAACAACAACAGGCCTTCGCACCACCAGCAGCAGCACCATCAGGCAAGGACCAATGACAAAGCACCTCAGAAGCAGATCCCTGTCTGTGATTTTTGCAAGAGGCCAGGACATCAGTCGAACATATGCAGGAAGAAGCTAGGATACTGCCTAGTCTGTGGGTCTGCTACCCACTAAGTGAGGGACTGTCCCTCGTCAGTCCACCAAACCGGAGCAACTCAACAAAGAGCTCCCCTACCCACTCAGCAACAACGGTTCGGACAACACCAGCAGAAGACTGGGCGAGCTTTTGCCCTAGCAGCAGATGAGCAGGAACCAGAGCAGAAACCCACCGTTGATATCATCACAGGTTCCATTTATGTGTTTTCACATCCTGCTCTAGCATTATTTGATTCGGGTGCATCACATAGTTTCATATCATCAGAGTTTATTTCTGCACACCACCTAGATACGGGACTTAGCAAGGTGATTAGTAGAGTTATGACTGGTGGTGGACCTATACCCATCACCGAGGCTTGTAACTGTCCCATCACTATCTCAGGCCATCAATTCTTAACACCCTTACTAGTAATGCCCCTGCCCAACTATGATGTAGTCCTAGGGATAGACTGGTTAAGTGAACAGCATGCGCTGATAGATTGTCACCGAGGATGTGTCATCTTCAGCCCACCAGGAGAACCGGAGTTTGAAATCTCTTGGGCTCCGGAAGACATGAAGAGTGTTACCTACTCCTCAATCACCGAAGAACCCGGGCCTCCTCACCCTATCATAGCAGAATTCATGGACGTCTTTCCAGATAGTCTTCCAGGATTGCCGCCAGATCGAGGTGTAGAATTCACCATCGATCTAGTACCCGGCTCTTCCCCTATTTCTCGGGGATGCTACAGAGTCAACCCTAAGGAGGCAAAGGAGATGAAGGATCAGATCGACGAGCTGAAGGCACAAGGATTTATCAGAGACGGGGCTTCACCCTGGGGAGCACCAGTTTTGTTCGTGCCCAAGAAGGATGGAACCGTGCGGATGTGCATTGATTACCGGGCGCTAAACAACATCACCATCAAGAACAAGTACCCTCTGCCCCGGATCGACGACCTGTTTGATCAACTGAGTGGAGCCAAGGTATTTTCAAAGATAGATCTCAGATCAGACTACCATCAAATCAAGGTCAGGAAGGAGGATATTCCCAAGACGGCGTTCAACACCAAGTATGGGCAATTTGAATTCTTGGTCATGCCGTTTGGACTGACGAATGCTCCCGCAGTATTCATGAACCTCATGAACAAGGTTTTTTATGAATATCTGGATCAGTTTGTTGTTGTCTTCATCGATGACATACTGATCTACTCGAAGACTGAGGAAGAGCATGAAGAACACCTGAGGAAAGTGCTGAGCACCTTGAGGAAGGAGAAGCTCTATGGTAAGCTATCCAAATGCGAATTCTTTTTAGACAAAGTAGAATTTTTGGGCCATGTTGTCACAGGAAAAGGAATTTCGGTGGATCCAAAGAAGATAGCTGCTATTGAGAAGTGGACTGCACCAAGCTCGGTTGCAGAAATCAGAAGCTTTTTGGGTTTGGCTGGCTACTACCGAAAGTTTGTGAAGGATTTCTCCAAGATTGCTGAACCAATGACGAAGCTTACCAGGAAGAACGAGGAATTTATTTGGTCTGAAGCTTGCCAGTCAGCTTTTGAGGAACTGAAGAAGAGGCTTACAACAGCGCCGATACTTGCGCTACCCGCAGGTACCGACGGTTTCTCAATTTATAGTGATGCTTCCGGTAAGGGATTGGGCTTCGTTCTTCAACAACACGGGAAAGTAGTTGTTTACGCATCTAGGCAATTACGGACTCATGAGAAGAACTATCCCACATATGATTTGGAGCTTGCAGCGGTGATATTTATATTGAAGCTATGGAAGCACTACCTTTATAGAGAGAGTGGAAATATTTATAGACCACAAAAGTCTGAAATATGTTTTCACTCAGAAGGAGCTGAACATGAGACAGAGACGATGGCTGGAGCTGATGAAGGATTTTGACATCAACCTGCAGTATCATCCGGGTAAGGCTAATATTGTTGTAGATGCACTTAGTCGATACCCGATAGCAATGTTCTTGACCAAGGAGCGTCATTTGCTGGAGGACATGGAGAAGCTTGGATTGGAGATTTACTGCCTAAAGAGGAAATAAAGAAACTGGGAAGAAAAGCCATCGTACCAGGAGCTGAATCATCATTGATGCAATTGCAAGTGCGTTCAAGTCTTATAGACAGAGTCAAGGAAGCACAATTCCAAGACGAGACGCTTTGCAAACTCAGAGACCAAGTGCTGGCAGGAACACTTGAAGGATTCTCAATCGCCAGCGACGGAGCACTGAAGAATGGTATGAGACTTTGCGTACCAACTGGCGAACTGAGGAATGAGCTGATGCAAGAAGCGCACCAGTCGCAGTATTCCATACATCCTGGAGCCAACAAAATGTACCAGAATATGCGTACTATAGTGTGGTGGTACGGAATAAAGAAGGACGTATCCAGGTATGTGGCTAGATGTTTGATTTGTCAACAAGTAAAAGCTAGCAGACAGAGACCAGCAGGACTATTGCAGCCACTTGACATTCCGGAGTAGAAATGGGAACACTTGACAATGGATTTTGTGTCGGGACTACCTCGATCCCAAGGAGGGAAGGATGCCATTTGGGTTATCGTGGACCGACTGACGAAGTCAGCCCACTTTATCCCCTTCAAGATTGGTTTATCCACCGAGAAGTTGGCAGCACTGTACATGCGGCACATCTACCGGATTCATGGAGTTTCGGTAAGTATCGTATCTGACAGAGATACTAGATTTACCTCTCACTTTTGGAAGAGTTTGCATGACAGTTTGGGAACACAACTGAAGTTCAGCACCACCTACCACCCCCAGACTGACGGACAATCAGAGAGAACAATCCAGACGCTAGAAGATATGCTGAGATCCTGCATCCTGGAATTTGGAGGGTCTTGGGAAGACCATTTGCACTTGGTAGAGTTCTCTTACAACAACAGCTACCAAGCTAGCATCGGTATAACACCGTTCGAGGCACTCTATGGACATCGTTGCCGCACTCCACTTGCTTGGGACGACGTCGGAGAACGAGTGTTGCTTGGACCTGAGATGGTGACCGAAGCAGCAGAGAAGGTAAGAATGATCAGAGACATGCTCAGGATTGTAGTGTCCCGCTCCTAGCGGTTCACTATGTAAGGCTTGTGGCTTGGCTAACTCGGTCGGAACCGAGTATTGGGGAAACTTACCGTCGGCACCGAATCGATCACGGACAAGTGCATAAGAATCTTTCCAACTAATGGATTGGTTTCTCTTGAAATGCGTCCAAGAGTTTTCTCTGGATGTTTTGCTGCTGGTTTTGCTGCTTGGTTTTGATGGATGCTTTTCTGAATGATTTTCGATGATTTGATTCTTGCCCGTTTTCATCGATTTGCATAGCATTCATTCTTGAGAATTCTGAGAGAAGAGAACACAACGAGACGGATTATTAACCAATCTTTTGGTGCCAATGCAGACTGACGCGTGACGGAAGGCTAAGCGTGCAAGTGTTCCTCTTTCTCTCGGCGATTCTCTAATTTGGTGAGTGTGGATCTCTGTGGTGGTATTGTCCCTCTCGCTATTCCTTCATGCCAACTAAATAATTGTCTTGCAACATCCGTTGATCGATATCAAGTTGCTAAATGCCACAAGTCAATACCACTAAGAAGCTAGAGATTGAACATTGAACATTGAAATGAATGCTAGTCCATAGAATATTGAAATGAATGCTAGTCCCTTGAACATTGAAATGAATCGATTACACTGTTAACAACAATTGAGATTATGCTTGTCCACTGAACATTGAATTGAGATTGAATTGATACCTAGAATGATGATGAAATGCTGCGAAATGAACAAGTTGTCTATTTACTTTCAAAACTACCATGCACTGTTTGCTTATCGAGTCGATCACGCATTCGCATGGTCATGGACAACTTGTGCACAAGGTTTGGTGGTGTGTTTCCTCGAATCGGTACTGGGGCGCCGGGACCGATTCGGCCTAGGAGGAAGCATTGGCGTGCTAATGGGAGCACGGGTATTGTGAGGCATCCTTAGGGGCTAGCTACCTGCTTTGGAGTCATTGCATTACCTTGAAGTCCTATAAGGCAAAGAGATGTCCAAATGGTTTAACAACGCCAGTGGCCATGTAGTCAGGATGTATGCTAATGATTATTTTATGCAGGGGCGGTAAGTATATTATTATTATCTTGTATCTTATGCAGGAAAGCTGGATTCGGCCAATGGTAAAGTAAACATGGTTTATTCCATGTTGCATTTATTGTGAATTACTCTGAATGTTGCCTGTCCCTAATAAGTTCATATCTTTAAAATGCTTGTCATTAATCAAATGTTGGTTTAGCTGAGTGGGCCAACGGGGCTCACCAGCGCATTGTTATAATGTGCTGACCCCTCCTCCACAGGTACTGGAGAAGGCTCAGGCGCACGTCCGAACTAAAGCTTTCTGAACTGCTGTTTCCTTTCAAGTTGTTTTTCCCTAAAGACGCACAAAGTATTGCGGAGATTTCAAAGATAGCTGCTTATATTTCAAAGTACTAAAGGGGCATGATGTATGGAACGGGAAATTATTTCATGGCAGCCTATCAGTTGTACTTCTTTTCATGAATCAATGTAGCCGAAATGGCATTTCAAATATTATCGAGAAAAGTTGTATTCTGACTGCAATTATGAATAAAATGAGTATTTCTTCTTCCTATATTGTGTTCCAATGTTTCCGCAACTGTGGCTTAATTTTAAATGTTTCAAATGATATGAATGTGCATGTTCTAGCCTTGTACAAGTGCAACTCCAGACTTGTACGGCATCACGCCTTAGCGAGGACGATCGATTCGGCGTGAATCGAAGCAAAGCGAGCGATTCCCCGAATCGGGGCGTGACAAGTTGGTATCAGAGCACGGTTTAGAATCCTCGGATTTCAAAATATTTTTTTTTAAAAGGAAGTCTTGATGCAAATTTTCTCGATTGATGGTGTCGATAGCGCTGGCATGAAATAATGTTCCATACAATAAGCCCATAAATATTTTATGAGTGCTAATGGAATTATTTCTTTGTTGTAGAATGACTAAGGGTGATAGCTCAAAGACGAATTCATCGTCTGACCCGATTGAGAAACTGATTAAGCAAATGGAGGCTCAGAGGAAGCAGAGCGAAGCTCAACATCGCGCGCTTTAGGAGCAGCTTCAGTATCAGTTTCAGGAGCAGCTGGATGCTCAACAAAAGCAAGTTGATAGTCTAACTCAGATTGTCATCAAACTGTCGGCCGATTCTAATGTTTCTGCAAAGGCCACAGCAACCGAGACCGTGGAGGTGCCAGCAGAGAAATCTGAGACGCCGACACGGAAGAGGACGAGCTTCAAGTTCTCTGAATTTAAAAGTTGCGACCCGCCTGATTTTAATGGAAAAGAGGAGCCAGATGAGGTGGTGGGCTTCTTGAACACACTGGAGGGCTATTTTCGAATGTTAGAGATTCAGGGCAGTAAGAGAGTGGAGTGTGCCGCTGTACAACTTCGCCTCAAGGCCCAGGAATGGTGGATTTTGCAGAGACAGGCACTTTGCGGAAATAATCAGGATATAAAGATGTCTTGGGAGGCCTTCAAACAGGCTTTCATTACTCAATTCATTCCACCTGCTGTCCGTCAACAAAAGAGAATGAGTTCATCGCACTTCGACAGGGCAGTATGTCAGTGCTTGACTACGAGACAGAGTTTTTGAAGAGAGTCGCATTCGCTGGGTACATGGTACCGAATGACGATGCCAAGCGAGGGAGATTTGTGCAAGGCTTGAATGAAGGCCTGGAGCGGGATGTTCTAAGTCGTAAATGTACGTCTTACCGGGAGGCGTACGAGACAGCTCTCGAAATGGAGAGATTTCATCAACCGGGTAGTCGTGGGACAACGCAGAGCAACCAAGGACTCAACAATCAGAAACGACCTTGGTCTGCAGGAAGAAATGACGCGCCTAAGCGTCCGAATACGGGCAATAACAAAGGACCGTATCAGGAACTGCGTTGCAACAGGTGCAATCGAATTGGTCATCGTCGCGAGGATTGTCGCGTCGGGTGTTACAAATGTGGGGGAATGAATCACAAGGCATTTGAATGCAGAACTAAGGGAGAGAACCAGTATCCTCCTCGTGGGAATAACAATAATTACTATCGTGGGCATAACAACAATCAGAACCGGGGCCAACACAACAACCAGTATCGTGGCCAGGCGCCACCAGCCTTGCCAGCTCCAACTGGAAATGCACCGAATCAACAAGGTAGCCAAGCAAGGGTTTATGCCTTGACTCAGGCAGAGGCCCAGACCGCAGAGAATGTTATAACAGGTATGTTGCTGTACAAAGGCATACCTGCAAGAGTACTTTTTGATTCTGGTGCTACTCATTGCTTTATCTCTTCTGATTTTGCAACGGAAAATAAAATTTGTATGACCCAACTAAAGACCGCTTTGTGTGTTAGCACTCCTTCGGGAGTAGATATGCCTGCAACTCTAATTTGCAGGGACGGCTACATCAAGATTGGAGGCAAAACTTTATCTTTGGATGCAATTGTACTCGACATCAAAGAGTACGATATCATATTGGGAATGGACTGGCTCAGCGCCTGTCATGCAACGATCGACTGTACGGATAAGAGAGTTGTGTTTCGCCTACCTGGAGAAACAGAGTTTTCTTACTCGTGCGGCTCGGCGTTCCAAGGACCTATGGTAATATCGGCAGTTACAGCAAGGCACATGCTGTACTCGGGGTGTGAAGGCTTTCTCGCTTCTGTCCAAGACACTCGAATGAAGAGTGTAGGCTCAAATCAGACCGAAATTGTGGCAGAGTTTCCTGATGTGTTTCCGGACGAGATACCTGGGATGCCGCCGGATAGAGAAATTGAGTTCACAATTGACACCTTTCCGGATACTCGTCCGATATCTAAGGCGCCGTACAGGATGGCTCCGGCAGAATTGAAGGAACTAAAGGTACAGCTACAAGAATTATTAGACCGGGGATACATTCGCCCAAGTGTATCTCCATGGGGAGCTCCAGTATTGTTTGTAAAGAAGAAGGATGGAACGATGCGGCTATGCATCGATTACAGAGAACTGAATAAGGCAACCATCCGTAACAAGTATCCGTTGCCAAGGATAGATGATCTATTCGATCAGCTACAAGGGGCGACCGTGTTTTCAAAAATTGATCTTCGTTCAGGATACCATCAGTTAAAGATCAGACCCGAAGATGTTCCTAAGTCAGCATTCCGTACAAGATACGGACATTATGAGTTTTTGGTCATGCCATTCGGCTTGACCAATGCTCCAGCAGCCTTTATAGATTTAATGAATAGAGTGTTTCGACCGTTCTTAGATAAGTTCGTTGTCGTATTCATCGATGACATCTTGATCTACTCAAAAGACAGGGAGACTCATGTCGAACACTTGAGGGAAGTACTTCAGACGCTGTGGGACAACCAGCTCTATGCAAAGCTGAGTAAGTGCGAGTTTTGGATGAACAGCGTGTCGTTCCTAGGACATGTTGTTTCGGCAGAAGGTGTTGCCGTCGACCCAAAGAAGATTGAGGCAATTGTGGACTGGAAGCAGCCTGCATCAGCTAGTGAAATACGGAGTTTCCTTGGTTTAGCCGGGTACTACCGTAGATTTGTGAAAGACTTCTCGAGAATCGCCTCGCCTTTGACTCGCCTGACTCAGAAGGGAGTAGTATTTAAGTGGACGGACGACTGTGAGAGTAGTTTCCAAGAACTCAAGCAGCGGCTCGTCACGGCTCCAATTTTAGCACTTCCGGAAGGCTCCGAAGGATTTTAGATCTACAGTGACACGTCGGGACTTGGTTTGGGATGTGTTCTCATGCAACGTGGGAAGACAATATCTTATGCATCGCGACAGCTCAAACAGCATGAGAAGAATTACCCGACACATGATTTGGAACTGGCGGCGATTGTGTTCGCGTTGAAATTGTGGCGACACTATCTCTATGGTGTGTCCTGCGAGATCTTCACGGATCACAAAAGCCTGAAATACATATTCACACAAAAGGAATTGAATTTAAGGCAGCGACGTTGGTTAGAATTGATCAAAGATTATGACTTGACAATCTCTTACACGCCGGGTAAAGGGAACGTGGTAGCTGATGCCTTGAGTCGGAAATTTGTTGGATCCCTAACAATAGCAAAAGAGGTACTACGGGATCTTGAAGAGATGGGCATCGAGTTCAGAATCCGTCCGCAGAATGTACAGTTGGCTCAATTGCAGCTTGAGCCGAGTCTCCAGGGAAGGATTAAGATTGCTCAGAAGGATGACCCGTTTCTGCAGAAGATACGCGAGTTGATTCTAGCAGGAAAGGCGTCAGACTTTACCGTTGAAGATGACACTATTCGTGTCAAGGGAAGATTGTGCGTCCCTAAGGACGAGGATATCAGGAAGGAAATACTGACCGAGGCTCATTTCGCAAAGTATTCCTTGCATCCGGGAGGCACGAAAATGTATAAAGATCTACGCTCAACTTTTTGGTGGCATGGTATGAAGAAGGATGTGGCGCTATTTGTGTCACAATACATGGATTGTCAGTGTGTGAAGGCCGAACACCAACGGCCAGGCGGAGAATTACAAAATTTGGCTATTCCACTGTGGAAGTGGGATAATATCTGTATGGATTTTATCGTCGGCTTGCCAAGAACTCAGAAGGGAAATGATACGATTTGGGTTATCGTGGATAGATTAACCAAGTCGGCACATTTCATTCCAATAAAAGTTACATGGGGAGTAGAACGGTTGGCTCAGATTTACATAAATGAAATTGTTCGATTACATGGGGTGCCAGCTTCTATAGTGTCGGATAGAGACGGAAGATTCTTGTCGCGATTTTGGATAAGTCTGCACTCGGCTATGGGCACAAAGTTAAACTTCGGTACGGCTTACCATCCGCAGACTGATGGTCAGACAGAGAGAGTAAACCAGATTCTTGAAGATATGTTGAGATTGTGCGTGCTCGATTCGAAGACAAATTGGGACACACATCTCGCATTAGCAGAATTTGCCTATAACAACAGTTATCAGGCAAGTATTCAAATGGCCCCGTACGAAGCCTTATATGGACGGAAATGTCGATCACCGATATGCTGGGATGAAGTCGGTGAACGGCAAGTGCTCGGACCAGAACTTGTGGAACAGACCGTCGAGAAAGTTCGCTTAATTCGAGAAAGACTTAGAGTTGCTCAAAGTCGACAGAAGAGTTATGCGGACGTACATCGACGACCTTTGGAATTCACAGCAGGCGATCATGTCTTCTTGAAGGTCACGCCCATGCGAGGTGTGATGCGGTTTGGGATGAAAGGAAAGCTAAGCCCGAGATTCGTCGGACCATTCGAGATTTTGGAGAAGGTAGCCTCAGTGGCTTATCGACTTGCACTACCTCCGGCTCTGGCTGATGTGCACGATATCTTCCATGTATCTCAACTGCGGAAGTATGTGCATGATCCAAGCCATGTAGTAAATTTCGATCAGTTACAGCTGAGCGCTGATCTATCCTACACTGAAGAGCCTGTCCAGATTTTGGGCAGGAAAGAGAAAGTTTTGCGGAATCGGACAGTATCCCTGGTCAACGTGCTGTGGCGGAACCATGCTGTAGAGGAGTCGACATGGGAATTAGAGGAAGAGATGCGGGTGAAATACCCATCGCTGTTTGATAATTTTGAGGTAGGACTTTTGCTTTAAGTTTCGAGGACGAAACTTTTTCTTAGTGGTATATTATGTAGTGTCCCGCTCCTAGCGGTTCACTATGTAAGGCTTGTGGCTTGGCTAACTCGGTCGGAACCGAGTATTGGGGAAACTTACCGTCGGCACCGAATCGATCACGGACAAGTGCATAAGAATCTTTCCAACTAATGGATTAGTTTCTCTTGAAATGCGTCCAAGAGTTTTCTCTGGATGTTTTGCTGCTGGTTTTGCTGCTTGGTTTTGATGGATGCTTTTCTGAATGATTTTCGATGATTTGATTCTTGCCCGTTTTCATCGATTTGCATAGCATTCATTCTTGAGAATTCTGAGAGAAGAGAACACAACGAGACGGATTATTAACCAATCTTTTGGTGTCAATGCAGACTGACGCGTGACGGAAGGCTAAGCGTGCAAGTGTTCCTCTTTCTCTCGGCGATTCTCTAATTTGGTGAGTGTGGATCTCTGTGGTGGTATTGTCCCTCTCGCAATTCCTTCATGCCAACTAAATAATTGTCTTGCAACATCCGTTGATCGATATCAAGTTGCTAAATGCCACAAGTCAATACCACTAAGAAGCTAGAGATTGAACATTGAACATTGAAATGAATGCTAGTCCATAGAACATTGAAATGAATGCTAGTCCCTTGAACATTGAAATGAATCGATTACACTGTTAACAACAATTGAGATTATGCTTGTCCACTGAACATTGAATTGAGATTGAATTGATACCTAGAATGATGATGAAATGCTGCGAAATGAACAAGTTGTCTATTTACTTTCAAAACTACCATGCACTGTTTGCTTATCGAGTCGATCACGCATTCGCATGGTCATGGACAACTTGTGCACAAGGTTTGGTGGTGTGTTTCCTCGAATCGGTACTGGGGCGCCGGGACCGATTCGGCCTAGGAGGAAGCATTGGCGTGCTAATGGGAGCACGGGTATTGTGAGGCATCCTTAGGGGCTAGCTACCTGCTTTGGAGTCATTGCATTACCTTGAAGTCCTATAAGGCAAAGAGATGTCCAAATGGTTTAACAACGCCAGTGGCCATGTAGTCAGGATGCATACTAATGATTATTTTATGCAGGGGCGGTAAGTATATTATTATTATCCTGTATCTTATGCAGGAAAGCTGGATTCGGCCAATGGTAAAGTAAACATGGTTTATTCCATGTTGCATTTATTGTGAATTACTCTGAATGTTGCCTGTCCCTAATAAGTTCATATCTTTAAAATGCTTGTCTTTAATCAAATGTTGGTTTAGCTGAGTGGGCCAACGGGGCTCACCAGCGCATTGTTATAATGTGCTGACCCCTCCTCCACAGGTACTGGAGAAGGCTCAGGCGCACGTCCGAACTAAAGCTTTCTGAACTGCTGTTTCCTTTCAAGTTGTTTTTCCCTAAAGACGCACAAAGTATTGCGGAGATTTCAAAGATAGCTGCTTATATTTCAAAGTACTAAAGGGGCATGATGTATGGAACGGGAAATTATTTCATGGCAGCCTATCAGTTGTACTTCTTTTCATGAATCAATGTAGCCGAAATGGCATTTCAAATATTATCGAGAAAAGTTGTATTCTGACTACAATTATGAATAAAATGAGTATTTCTTCTTCCTATATTGTGTTCCAATGTTTCCGCAACTGTGGCTTAATTTTAAATGTTTCAAATGATATGAATGTGCATGTTCTAGCCTTATACAAGTGCAACTCCAGACTTGTACGGCATCACGCCTTAGCGAGGACGATCGATTCGGCGTGAATCGAAGCAAAGCGAGCGATTCCCCGAATCGGGGCGTGACAAGGATTGCCCAGGACAGACAGAAACATTGGGCCGATAGCAGCCGACGGCCTTTGGAGTTTGAAGAAGGCGACAGTGTGTTTGTGAAGATCTCTCCTACCAGAGGAACAATCCGTTTCGGCAGAGCAGGAAAGTTAAGCCCCAGGTATATTGGTCCATTTGAAGTACTTAACAGGATTGGAGAAGTGGCTTATCGGGTGGCTCTACCCCCAAGTCTCGAAGGCGTCCACAACGACTTCCATGTTTCACAGCTGAGACGCTACATCCCGGACCCGAGCCATATCTTGGACCATTCGGAGCTGGAGATTGGACCCAGCCTCACAGTGCCGGAGAAGCCAGTGGCGATATTGGACATAGGCGAGAAGAGAACCAGGAACACCGTGACGCCGATAGTCAGAGTTATGTGGCGGCACAACTCACCAGGCGAGTCGACCTGGGAGCGAGAAGACCAGATGCGGGAGCAGTAACCGTACCTGTTTGAGACTTAAGGTAACCCCTAACCCTGTCTTTAATTTCGAGGACGAAATTTTCTAAGGAGGGAAGATTGTGAAACCCAGTTTTATAGTGTGATAATTATTAATATTAAAATATTATTATTATCATTATTAGTAGTATTTATGAGTTTTAAAATTAATTTCAAAATTAAATCCAGGGTTTTGATTTGCGGACCAGACTCGAGCCCGGACCCGATTCCCGAACCCAGACCCAGTCCAAGTCCTATTCTTTGAAATCTGATTTGGGTTTTAAAAAAAAATATTATTTTGCTTTTGGAGCTGGTCCAAGTTTGGACCAGATCCCTCTCATCCCTAACCCCACGTTCTATTTTTTTCCCCACACTCCTCGCACCCTACAATTACTCCCGTTCACCACAGCACAACACCTTTTCTCCTTATAAGACCACACATACTTCCCACCACCAGAACCCAACTCTCCCTCTCTCCCCACTCATCCCATTCTCTCTAGAGCACTCAAAACCCTCCCTCTCTCTCTACTCCTCATAAAGAAAACTCCACTACCATTAACCACTCTTTTTTCCCACACCAGAACACCCCTCTCGGCCACTCGCCCAACACCCCGCCCCCGGATCCGAGCTTCGGTGCCCGTTCCCCGGCCTCCGCGCACGACCACCGAGCTTCCGCCGCAACCCAGCGCGCCCGCCGGCCTCCTCCAGCCGGCCGCCCGTGCCCCCGCAGCCGACTCCCCGTCGGACACGACCCGGCCGCCCGCGCCCCCGTGCGCGCCTCCCAACAGCACCCGACCCTCGGCGCCTTCTGCCGCAGCCACCCTGGCGTTCCCCGTCGGCCCGAGCTCCCGTCGGCCGACCCCCGAGCTCCCGTCGCCGATCCGCGCGACCCAGCGCTGACCCCGGCGCACCCCGAGACTGCCCGCTGTTCTGGACAGCTCCTGTCCAGCACGCTTCGCTGGATTTCGAGTCCGACCTGTGGATTTGCGCGTCCCGAGTCCGAGGCAACCCTTCGGATTCCGTTATTTTGGGTAATCCCTGGTTAATCACAGTAGTTCGTCCCTCCCCGTGTCGATGATGAGTTGGTCCACGAATTTCCTTTGGGAAATTCGATTTTGGGTGAACGTCGTTCCCGGAATTTTCCGAGAAACGTCGGAACGCATCTGTTAGTTGGTTTTCTTTATTTCCAAAACTTTTGGAAATAGTTTTCTGGATGATTTGATTTTCGAATTTTTTCGATATTGTGCTGTGACGATTTTGGGTTGGTTTCGGTTTCCCGAATTCGTTTTGGGTCATTCCGAATTAATTTGGAAATTATTGTGGTTATTTATATATATATTTTTTGGATTTTCCTGGTTTGGGATACTTGCAGGAAAATATTGGCACACTTTTCCAGTTTTTGGGTTGACCAAAAATAGAGAAAATGCTGCTGGATTTTCTAAAAAATTTAATTATATTTTAAAATAATTTTAAAATGGTTTTCGAAAAATATTAATATTTTAGATTTTGGGCGACGACTGTATTGGTCAATGGGCCCCGGCTAAGTGCAAACGAAACCGGCTTCGCCCGGGCGTTGAGGCATTAGCCTAAATGACGATTGGACCATATCTGAGACTCATTAAATATTTACTTTATTTTTATCATTTAATTTACTCACAATTAATTATAGGAAGTTTTAGAACTAACGACCGTTTTGTCTTATTTTAATTTATGTAAATAAATTATAATGGGCATAACCCCAGCTGGTTGTTGGCTCTGTGACTTATAATTTAGTAGCATAGATTTTCTGTTGATTTGCTGGTTTTGCGAGTTCTTTTAGCGTACGCGTAAATCGAAATAGATAATTATTTTCATATAAAAATTAATAAAGTTTTCTCAAATTAAAAAGTATTAATATTTAAACAACGATCATGTGTTTCTCATTAAAATAAGAAATTTAGTTTTATATGTATAAATATGAAAATACAAAGTTTTAATCTATTAATTTGGTATCGACGAGTTTTTTCCAAAATACAAAGTTTAAACGATCTTTCCCTCGTTATTAATTCAACGCACCAATAATCGTGTTTTTGTTCGTGTTTTGTTAATAAAGAATTAAAATTGATTAGGACACAATTAGAGATTTCAACTAGCGTAGTTAGATTGGTAACCCTGGATTCTGAGTCAATTTCTCGAATGTAGGAATTCGAGGACGATCCTAAATTCCCATCTCGAAGTCTCCAACTTTCTAGTCCAGTTCATTTGAGGCAAGTACAGTTTATGTTAGTTTACAGTTATTTTAATAATCGTTTTACTGCAAGTTTAAACCACGATGCAACAGAAAACTCTCTCGGAGAGCACTGACTGATTGACTGTTGGGAACTGGGGGAATAGTGTAATGTTTATGACCACATCCAACTGATAACTTAGAACTGTATTAGCTTACCCCTCATACACACGGGGATAAGCCGTATCGTATCAATAGGATACAACTGTACAACCTAAGCCGGTCATATTCATTGCCTATTCAAATCACACTGTTTTACTGCTAGAAACTGTTCATTTCTAAACTGTTTAAAAGTGCATGATTCTATTATTTATTTTAACTGTTTAAATTAGCATGAATTGTACTTTGCTCCCTCCTGACTGGAGATACATTTTTAGGGGATATTGAGGATGCTGAGCTGTTGTACAGCAGCTACTACGACCATGTTCTGTACCCCGTAGTGCTGCCAGAGTCCCCATTGGAGGATGCAGGGACTGAGGCCGATGAGCCGACTGCTTAGATAGATTTCTTTTTTCCAGTTTTGTTGTTTTATTGAAAAACTCTGTTTATTTGAATTTAGCATTTATTTCAGTACTTTTAAATTCCAGTTGTATTTATTTCAAATGGTTAATAAAGTTTCATTTCCCGAATAAAGAGTTGTGACAAATATAGATGTTGTTGTTATGGTTACCTGCTAATGGAACAGCTTACTGCCGCCGTCTCAACAACGGTGCAGGCTGGACATGATCCGGTTCGACCCAATTATTTGGGATCGGGTCGTGACATATAAGATCCAAAGCCAATTTTAGTGGAAGTTCTGCAGGATGGATAGCATGTCTCCCAACCTAGTATTCCGTGATCCTTGTGATCTATTGGCGAGGTAATTGATTGACACTAATGGGTTTACCGGAAAATATATAAAACTTAGAGATCCATAACCCAGTAGTCGGCCAAGGCCTTATGGATAAGAAGATAGTAGGATGACCGTATAAGCAAGGACACCGGATAAAGTTTTAATTTTTCACAAAACTCGAACTACTTGTGCCTTCTTTCAAAAATGTCGCATAATTGTATTCGACTATCTTAACAAACGCTGCTGTTACAGCTTAGTTTTGTAAGCTCACTCTGTTCTCGAGCTTGATTCGAGGCATATGTTTAGTGGGGACGCCTGCTAACATATTGTCTAATCAGAATCGATGTATTACGATCTGATCAACCGTAGTGCACTTGGTTTGCTCTCTCTTTGATTAACCTGCGTGGATTGAGATATCAAGGTATCTATGGTCTCATCCGCGACTGCTTTGACAATTCCTCTTGAATTATATGTTCTCCTTTGAATCACAAAATTGTGTTCAGTAACATCTCCTTTGAACTCTTTATTGTTTTGTCTTTCACTGATTTGGAAAGACGAAAGCTCGTGATGGTAGGAAGGTACAGAGTATTCCCATGGCTATGATAATTGTATACCCAAGTGTAGCTACCATCGGCCAGCCATGTGATTGAGTTACTCGTTCTCCTCTCGACCCTCAAGCTCCTATCGGGACTTTCAAGCCATCTGAATTTGAGAATGAGTAGGGTTTTTACCCATAGTCAAAATGATAACCCAGAATACTATCTATTCACGAGAAACCAAACGTTGCGAGTCTCTAATCATTTACCATGATTATGGTGGACACTCATTCCGAGATTGGTTTCCAACAAGTATCATCCTAGTTATGTAAATTTTATTATTAAGACCTAACTAGTGTTGGAACACCACAGTCACTAGCTTAGCCAATACCATAGCTTAAATACCCTGTCATACTATGACCTACCAGTTACTAACAGCAATACATGATCACTACAACCCTTGTGACCATAGTCTGGCAGGATTGACACAAATAGAATTTCTTGACTCAATTGTTAGAAATCTTTTCCTATGTTGTGCCTTGGAGTTGGTTACCCCGTCGACAACTCATGTATACTGTGGACGAGTAGATCATCCAATTTTATCGACCATGTGTCATTGCACACGCACTCGTTTTCCAATTATTGAGGCACAATCCGTAACTTGACTTATATCTACCGTATCCCGTTACGCCGTGCCTCATTCTTTATCTACAAGAGTCGGGGTACAGTATCCGGACTTTGAAATTCTTCTGACCTTATTATCCTTAAAACCATGTCCTAGTTTCTAAGGTGGGTAGACTGAAGCCTTCTAAAAATTTTAGGGTATACAAAGATTATCGAGTGATTAGAATAACTCCCACTAGAATGATGAATAGTGCCCATGGACTCCCACTTTCCATTTAGATCATTTTGTATTCCCGGCCGTGTCATTAATATTCAGAGCACAAGATCGACTGTTACCTTCGAACAAATTTTACATGCAAGATCTAGACGAGTCCACCTTCATCTAGGTATACAATGTCCCACTCAAACCCGTCCCCTTGTACTCTATTTTTGTAGTATGACTTTCAGGTCAAAAGGACTAGTTATATCCTTTACCGTAATACCGATATACTTCCCGACTTCCATTAGA
Source organism: Iris pallida (assembly GCA_029216955.1). Classification (NCBI taxonomy): domain Eukaryota; kingdom Viridiplantae; phylum Streptophyta; class Magnoliopsida; order Asparagales; family Iridaceae; genus Iris; species Iris pallida. Next base: position 10,409,500 of record JANAVB010008998.1, read on the forward strand.
GCCTCAACCCCGACTCAATTTCTTTGACCCAATATATGGTTGTGATTTACTCGAAGTCCACTACGCACAGGCCACTAGTGTGACGCCCAATTGAGGCCTCATGTTCCACTTAAACTCAAAAGTCACAAAAAAATGTATTTTTGGGCTTTATGAACCTAGCTAACCGACCTGACAAGCAACTAGCTCAATCCTTGGATAGAAACCTATTCTAGGATACCCTAATCTGGTAGGAATAGTTTTACCTTGGGATCTTGTCTAGTCAATGTACATTGAAACTCAATGTTTTTCCAACCAACGACTGATGTCCAAATAGAGAACCCATTAAGACCACAATCTTGAATACTCAAATTTTGTTCCGTTATGGAACCTTGTTTGAATTAGAATTTCGAGAACGAGAATTCTGTATTACACGGATTGTAGGCCACTCTAAGTAACGAAGGGCGCTTCGAGTTAGCAAGTGACTGGACTAGAGTAGCCCAATAAGACAGTGGTTCATAAACTCCCTTTCTATCTGTAACATTGGATACTCTCCACTGCTCTTGAAACTTCACAGTTGCTTCCGATTATTCTGTCTTATCTTCCTGTCCTCCCTACTTCGGAGTGACGAATAGTCATGCTTACTAGAGTTTACCAATAATTCTTAGCTACGTGTATAAATGTGTTGCTTGTTAAAGTTTGGATTGCTTAAATGGTAGGAGAGGATAATAGAGGCCGTATGCAGTAAATAACTATTGGTAGCAAGTTCAGCAGATTATAAGCTTTTAGTTTGAGGAGTAGGATGACCAAAGGTGGGTAGAAGTCCTGTAGGTCATACAGTTACAAAATGGCTAGGAGGAGAACATAAACGATTTTGAGGAATTAAATTTAAAGATATTGAGGTTAAGGCATACTTCTTTAAGAATTTTAAGAATAGTTATGAATTAGAATTTCGAGGACGAAATTATTTTTAAGGTGGGTAGATTTGTAGCCTCCCTTCCCGAAATTTTTAAAATATTTTTGGTGATTATTTATTTTTATTGAAATGGTGATTTTAGATTTTTTTTATAAATAATTATTTAGTTAATTATTACGGTAGGTGGTTTTAGCCATGGTTAAGAATTGGAGTACAAGACGACTAGGAATCATGACACGGATAGCACAGTAGCGTGCCTTGACTAGTGTTTAGCCATGGTAGGGGAAGGCCGAGTCATATGATTGTTCTAACTAGGAAAACCAGGCCAAGTTGCGACTTAACCCTTACCGAAGTTTTTATTTTATTATTTAGTTATATTATTGATTTTTAGGGAACCCGGTTGTACCGAACTAGTCCAGACTGGACCCGAACTGAGCCTGAGCCCATGTAGTCATGCGACACGTCCAATGACAATCGTGTTGATGGAATTTGGAATAATTGTATTGTATTCCGTATTAGTAATCTAATAATATTCTCTAAGTATTCTTAGTTTAATATTATAAATATTATTACTAGTGATATTCAGTGACGTTTGTATAAAATAGGCCCTTGTACATTTTGGGATTACTAGACGGTGCATGATGGAATGTACACCATTATTGGTTTGTTGAATTTCGTTATTATTTTATTATTATTATTATTATTATTATTATTATTATTATTATTATTATTATTATTATTATTATTATTATTTTTTATTTTATTGAGGATATTATTATATAATTATTGGTTATATTATTTCTGTCACATAAATATTATAATATATACGCTCGTATTTACAGGAATGGGACCTACGCTAGAAATAGATAAAAATTGAGGTTTTGGAGATTACTATATAAGTCTATTTATATATAGGAATATATAAGATATAGGATATTGGTATTTTATTGATTTAAAGCATTTTAGACTTTGTGAGTTTAAGGATATATATATATATATATATATATATATATATATATATATATATATATATATTTTATATATATATATATATATATATATATATATATATATATATATATATATATATATATATATATATATATACACACACAATATACAGGGTATATATATATATATATCTTGTATAATAGATATATATGTGTATATGCATGTTTATATATAAATATATATACTATATAAGTGTATGTGTATGTAAATATAAATATTAATATAATAGGTTTGGATGTGTATATATAAATATACCTTGTATATATATATGTGTATATATAAATATATACATAAATACGTGTACGTATATATATAGATATAATATAATGATTGTGTGTATGTATATATATATATATATATACGTGTGTACGTGTACATATAATATATATATATATATATATATATATATATATATATATATATATATATATATATATATATATATATATATATGTATTTGGGTGTGTGTACAAGATATATACCATTGTGAGTATATATAAAAAAATATAGTACATGGATACGTATTTGGGAATATATATATATATATATATATATATATATATATATATATATATATATATATATATATATATATATATATATATATATGAGAGTATATATATAAATGTATAGGTTTTAAGCTAATAAACGAAATGGAAGAAAAGGAAAAAAAAAACAACAACAGCCAGGCCAGGCCCGGCCCGGCCCAGCCGAGCCCAGCCCAGCCCACGCGCGCCCTCAATAATCCCAGTAAACCGAGAAACCACCCCCCCTGCGAATACCAGCCCGAGCCTCTCTTTTACACGCGCTTATAAGAGAGAGGGAGAGAGATCGAGAGATCAACTCCATCAAACCCTAGATGCGCGCCACCCTGCGCACCACCGCCGCCGCACGCGCGGCAACTGGCCGGCCGGCCGGAGACGCCAAACCGCGCGTGCGCAAGAGCGGAGAACGACAACAGTGAATACACCGTGAGGTACGCTACTTCGAACACTAGTTTCTCCCTCATCGCTCAACGTATATCTGAGCCGTAAATTTCTAGGAGTAACCTATATGATCCCCTATCAATCCCTATAATTAGATTTGTTTGTTTTGTTTTAAATAAATTATGTAAATTCCTGAAACTTTGGGAAAAACCGACGAGGAACAGAGTATTAAAACTGTTCTGGACCCCAACTTGGAAGGCAGTTCGTGGCCAACCTATTAACAGAGTTCGAAAACCAACTTCAAATAGTAGAAGACAACATATAGGGGATCAAAACCCTTCAGATAGATTGATTTTTTTATTCAGTTTACAAAAAGTTATTCAACCTCAAAAATCATGAAAAACCTATTTTTAAAACTATAGAAAACATAGAAATTCATCCACACGACGTGCGTCCCGCCAAACCGGGCGACGTGATCGCGCAACGTAAGCATCGAAAGCTGCGTAACGGCTTCGTGGTCGTGTGGGCTTTCACGGAATTCAAATTGGTCGCGTGTGCGCGACGAATTTGATGCATATCCGTCGAAATTCACCGTATCGTGCACTTTGCAAATTCCCCAATTACTTCGTGTACGCTCGTCAAATCAAGACGAAAGTTGCGCCAACAGGACCGTATCGTTTTTCTGGTCCTGTATGCCAAGTTTGGTCCAATTCTGAGACCGTTGATAAAATCACCATTTTGCGGGACCTACGGTCCCACTCAACGGGTGATTTTGTGCACAGTCCGCCGGAATCCAACTTTGAACATACGGTTGGGTTCGTATCGAAAAACTGGATCCGTAGACATATAGTTTGACGACTTTAGAGACCGTTGACTCTGGCACGCTTTTCGGTGCAAAGCGGGTCCAACGGCGGATACCGTTTTTGCCCGAAATTATCGTTTTGTCCCTATGTCCAGAATTGGACTTAAGGACAGACAATCCTAGCTAATTTGACTATTCTAAGAACATTGGTAATGTTTATTTCAGCTTCCGGGGACTGTTGTACGGGTTTTGACTAATGTGGCACATTGAGTAGTTCAGACTGTCAGTTTCACCAGCAGAGGACCACAGGCGAGTACAGTTTATTGTCTGCATTTCGATATGGATTTTTACTATATTTCATTGGCTGGCCATTGGTTATGTGATTATTTTCTATTATAAACTGTTGAGTCGGGAATGAGAAGTACCAAGGATGTGTGATCTGACCTTAGACCGTGTAGACCGTGTTTATTATTGCATTTGTTTCTTGTAGACAGTGTAGACAGTGATTTATTTATTACAAAGTAGACAGTGTAGATATTGATTTATTTATTACAAAGTAGACAGTGTAGACCGTGATTATTATTGCATTTAAACTGTGTAGTTCGTGATTATTATTCTGTAGACAGTGTTCCTTTATTGCAATATTAACTTTAGACCGTGTAACTTTAGCCCGTGTAACTTTAGACCGTGTAGACCGTGTCGCATAATTGTCCCGAGATCGATCACATATCAAAGGTACTTCTAACAGTAGGGAAAGTATATGTGTCTATTTATTTACTATTGATTTTCTGTCTTTTCTTACGGCTTTACTGTTTATTTTCAAAACTCATGATTGATGTCTAACCTTTGTTTTATAGTCATTTTCTTTATTTGAAATTGTATTCAGTGAATTGTGCTCGTTCCATTCCTGACTGGAAACCAACATTTTCAGGTTAGCCGTGGATTCACTTAGCTTGGGGAGTGACGGGAATACTTGCAGACAAAAGCCTAGAGATTAGCTAGATAGTCGAGCTGTAGTCATTCATTTATTTGTACAAGTTTATATTTTTCTACAAATATAAAACTTGTGATCATTGTAAGTTAAATTAATTATGTGAATGATCATTGTTTGTGATTTTGATCTTTATGGCCGTGACAGCGTTCTACCGCCGATACTGCGGCGTAGGCTGGCTTGGACACGTCTCGTATCCTTTAAAAAAAAAAAAAGGGGTACGGGTCGTGACAAAAGCCTTCACTGAATAGGGCTTTTTCCTCCTCTGTTTTTGTTCTTTGAAGCTGTGGTTGAAAACGATACAGCGATGTGTAGCTACATACTACATTTATTTTGGATCTCTAAGAGTATGGAGCACCATGAACTGTAAGTACCCTAATTATGTTTTCCTTTGATCGCTCTGTGAATTAATTTCTCTCTCAAACTCAACTCACAAGGGTACTAAATGCAATGAACACCCCACTATAAAATAGGCTTTCGACCAAATCTTATTGTTTAAGAAAAGTTTGGATCTCTATTTTTTTTAGTTAGTTTATCAAAGATTAAGGTGATTCAACTACAATGCTACAATAACTATTAATTTGCCTAATGTTTACAAGCAAATCACAGGAGACTAAAGCTAGTGACAAAGAAGATCTTAAATAATAGGATAAAGACATCAATAAAATCTATCCTCTTGCTTGTACCAATTTGCCAATATGACTGTCAAACTTGAGCCATCCGAAGAAATCGTTCCACATTTTCTAACCACTCATCAGTGTAGATAATCCCTTCTATCCTATAGAATTCCTTGGGCCTGAGGTACATAAAGTCCTTGGAAGTTCCTGGGCATGGTTAGGGAGCATCTCTAGTCTGAAGAGCCTCTCTCAGGGTATCGCGGAAGATGTTTGCCTGCTCCATCTGGAAAGCGATGAGCTGCTGGAAGATTCCAAGAATGAGAGCATTATCCAGTGCAGGTGCTGGAGGCAGAACAGGTGCTAGATGCAAAACAAGTGGTGGTGGTGGAGTCCGTGGAGGAAACTGTGGGGGCGGTTGAACATCGTCTCCACGAAACCTCGAGGTGTAGCACCCAGTTTTTCAAATAAGGATAATTTTGAAATTTCGCGTTTATAATTATTTTAATAATGATATTTAATTCATGATATGATTTTGGTGATTTTAAATCATTTTAAAATTATTTAAATCAATGACTTGTGGTTTTGACATTTTGCTAGTGAAACCCTAGAGACTGTTTGACCTATAGCCTAACCATGTGATTATGATATTTTAATGTCATTTCTGGCCTAAGGATATTTTGAATTTGACCTCTTTGAATTATTTTGATATTTATTTTATTATTTATGATATTGTTTTGGGGTTATTTGAGTCGGGTTCGAATTTTTTCTCAATCCGACTTGCAACGGGGACCCGAGGCAACTTAGACTCTAGTTGGACCCATGCATTAGTTAGCCATGGCCCACATTTTAATTAGTCATGTTAGAAAGATTAGTCATAATCCTAATTATTAGGTTAACCATTTAGAGTTTTTATTTTGACCCTTTTACCCCCAAACCCTAACCAAAATTGTTTTAAACACTTGTAACTAAGGGAGGGGCAAACTTGTAATATTCAATGAAGATGGGATATAACCATTGTGGCCGGCCCTAATAGGACTCCCATCTCATTTCCTTTCTTTGAGAAGTCTTCTTCCCCAAGTGCTCTCAAGCTCTCCCAAGGAAGAAGCCTTTCTCCTTGGATTTTCTCTCCTTTAGGTAATATTTTCTTCTTTTTTATTTCTCCATTTTGCATTTAGAAAAGTTTTAACCATAGGAATGACCTCCATTGTTGTGTTCCTATTTTCTGTCCTCTTGTGTCCATTCTGTGTCCTTTAGGGATTTCTATTGTATTATTGTTGTGTCTTGTGTTCATGGGGAAAACCCCCAAACTTGGACACACTTTATATTTAAAATATTGATTAAATGAATTAATTCATATTAAATCTCAGATTTGAATATGTAGAGATGTGTTCTTGAGTACTTTACATTTCATTCATGTATCTCTTATAGATGTGTTCATGTTACATATATAGATTTGTGTGTAATGAGAGTGTATCTATATTTATATATGTAATAAATAGTTCATGATGATTATATAATCAAGTTTGTGAGTGTGGTTCCTCATATTATTATTGTCATTATTGTTGTGGATAATTAGGATATATATTGTGTATTCTTTTGGCTCAAACTATCTAAATCCGTCATGATTTTTATCCACGTTTTTAATTTCAGCCCTAACTTAGAAATGTCATAACTTCTAGCTCAAAGCTCGGTTTAATCTTCCATTTTTTTAAAAGAAGCGTATTGAAGTTAGCTTTCCAAAAACATGTATTAATAGGCCTAATTCTTTCTGTAACTTTCTAGAGAATTATTTGAGTGTCAGCTGTACGAAAGACAAACGCGTTCTCGGTGTTTTCGCGATTCCGGGAGTTTTCGGAAACGAAAACGCGATCCGTTTAAAGTTTTGGAAAGCTAACACATAGATCTATAACATATTTTAATCCTAGATTTTAATTCATGCTGAGATGGTACAGTATTGATTATTAGTAGGAGTTACTATTCGGCATATGCATTTTGTGCACCCTTGTGTGTAATATAATATTCTATTTGATTTTAACCCATGTTAATGTATATACATTATGTAATTAAATAGAGAATGCAAGCATGAGTAAATGGTTAAATAAATGATGTATGAGGTGTAAGTATCCTATCTAATATAAGCAATGTATAAGTATGGCTTGTAATGAATATGTAGGTTCCATAGTATGTAATGTATGGTACATATAGTAGTGCAAGAGAATAAATGAATGATGAATGAATGCAAGCATGAATGTAATGTAATAATAGATGTAATGTATACAATATACAAGTTAATGAGATGTAATGTTCTATGTTAACACAAATCCTATATTACCTCATGTACTCCCTTACACTATGTTGACACTATCACACTTGACACTTTGTTCACTTACACTTTGACACTCTTTGATATGTATACACTATATATGCCCATTTAACCCTCACTTGCCCCTTTACCATGTTCACATACACACACATAGCCTCTTAAATAAGTATTTATGAATATAGTTAACTTAGCTATGTATGTATATTATATATATGTTAGCATATTATGTTGTAATATATAAAGTTTATATAACCATTTGAAATGCCATGATTATAGACCTAATGTTGAATACCAATATATGCATGTGTATATATGTGTAGACATATATAGCTTAAGTAATAGATTACCTAGTGTATATCCAATGTGAATTCTTGCCTATTTGAGTATTGAATAATTGCATGCTATATAGAGTTGGGTGTATGTTGGCTTGTATAGCCTTGTATTGATGTGTGCTTGCTAGGATAGTCTTGGTTAGGCCTAGTAAGACTTGCTGGGTTAGGACATGACCTAGTTTGACCTAGTTTGACTAGTACAGTTGACCAGAGTTGACCAAAGGTTGACTTTGGCCTAGTTTAACCTAGATTTATGTAGAATGCATTGTAGTGCTTTATATTACCCTTCTGGACATGTTGTGACTTGTGCTGTTCTAATTAGGAGTCAGACACCTCTCCTCGGACAGTATCTTTACCTTGGACATTCAGATATCAGGCGAGTACATTCTCTGATCTTTTCATACCTGTCTGGATTATATTCTTGCTCTAGGTTACTCTACTTGATGCTGACACGTATCTTCACGGATTAGTACTATATGGATCCTTTTCTGAGATGTTATCCCTCTACGGGTGCATCGGGTATTTCATGTTCATGTACTTTATCATGTGCATCAGGTACTCTTTGTACTCGTACTAGTTCATATTTTTACATGTTCTCATGTGCTTCATGTTCTTTCATGTGCTTATCATGTGCATCATGTACTACTCATTACATGAGTTCACGTATCTTAGCTGTATTCATGTGCTTATGACATAACTTGAACGGATCCTTGTGTATTGATTGGGGCTGGGTGAGTAGAATTGGTTATGTGATCACTATCCCCAGTAGCTGTATTCATGTGCCTCCTTATTTGTATTCATGTGCCCCCAAGCCGTTTACATAACCACTGTACTCTAAATCACGTAGCCACTTACAGTCTCTACTATCATGTATTTACTTTCAGTTATAAAATATCTCCTATTTACTCGTACTTCCTATTCAGTACTTTCTGTATTTTACTCTATTGCATGATTTATACTCCTAACCTGCTATGAACTGTTTTAGAGATATGTGCTCGTTCCCGTCCTGACTGGACCTGTTGATAAATTTTACAGATAGCTTGGAGGTTGCCTGCTAGCCTAGAGGAGACACATTAGAGGTTGTTTAGATAGTTATTTCAATTGTCTGGAGTTGTATTTACTTTATGGATTACTGTATCTGAGTTTGGAGATTTGAGATGTATTTCTGGATTTGTGTATCTTAGACACTTAGATTTCTCTCTGTTGTACCTCTTTTGGATTTCATGTTTTATCTATCCTTATCATGCTCTACCTTAGATATGATTGAGTCTGTACCTGCTATGTCACCCCCATTCGGAGAGTATAAACTGTTAGTCTTATACTGTTAGATGCATGAGACCTAGGACATCGTTCTACCGCCGACACTGCGGCGTAGGCTGGACGTACCCACTTCTCGTGCCCTAACTCTAGGGTGCGGGTCGTGACACATTTTTAGTGGTGGCCCATGCAGGTCGAGATTCGCATTAGTACGATTTCGTAGTAGCGCAACGACTTAGTTGTACTACTACGAGCCAGCTATAGGTTATATAAATTAAGATGTTAGGATGAGAGGATACTCAATCACTGTTAGGATTCCTTGAGAGATTTCTGGGATGACCCTTGAGAATCTTATTTTGAATTTCGATTTAAACTCCTTTTCCTTGTTTTGATTCACCTTTTTCCTTGATTTGAATTTGATTTTGTGGATTCATTGTAGAACTTTGAATCCTGGTATTAGTTGATGATTTTGATAAAATTTTGTAGTTGTTGATTTAATTTTGTATTTAGATTAATATTTTCAAATCCAAGGTACTCAATCGCACTTAGGATTCTTTGAGAGATTTCTGGGACGACCCCTGAGAAACTCATTTTGAACTTCAATTGGAATTCCTTTTCCTCTTGTTTGGATTCACCCTCATTCCTTGCTATTGAATTTAAGCTTGATGGGTTCCTCTCGTTTGAACCGATGAGAAGGAACATATCTTCATTATTCTTTCTCGCCATTATTCCCTTGCATTCTTATTTACCTCTTATCTTAAACTCTGTCTCATTACATTAATTACCCATATCTTGTCGTCCCTACCAGATGTACTTCGAAACCCTTGAATCTTCGTATCTTTTGCATGGGGAAGGCTAAGGAAGTGACGTAAATTATGTAGCTCAGAGAAGACGTAACTGGTTATTTATGATGATCTAAAGGAAATCAAATGTGGAGTGTTCCATATGGAAACTTGAGATAGAAATGTGGTAAAGGTCTCGAATAGAATAAAGATATGTATACTGCCAATATGGAAACAATTACATTTAGAGAAATTTTGGGGTTATGAGATAGTTTATAGGTGTATTCAAAACTAATGAGGATATCAGAGGTCAACCTAGTTTTGAGAACTTAGAAAATCTTGGTTATTGATTCTGGGGAGAACTTTTACTCTGAGGCTATGTAGAAGGTTAGTAATGGAAAAGAGAAGTTAATTGTGTTTAATAAGGATATTAAACAAGATGTTGCGAGGAAATGACTAGGAATAGAGAGAACACAAAGTTATGGAAGTTTAGAGATTGTTGTGAAATATTTTTAGGAGAATAATATTCAAGGGTGTATGTCGAAGAAAATACGGAAGTTGATTTTATGATGGAAGATAAGTTTTGTAAGGCCTAGAGATTTAAATTAAATAATACGAGGAGAACAATTTGAACAAGTTCAAGGAATTCGTAAACGGGATTTAGAGGTTTTGGGTCAAATTTAAGACAAGGTGAAAGAACTTGGAAATTTAAATAAATGGTTAATGTTGATTCCTAAATGTGAGGGCTGTGCTTCAAGAGTGATGTTTGGAAATTGGGAATTGCCTACGGTAGTCATGGTAAGGGTTTAAGTAAAGGTTAAATTTTTATATGGAGACTGGTGAGGTAAAGATATGATTGGCAAGTTATGACCAGATGAACTTAAGAGTATCAGAAGCAGATGACTAACTCGATCTTCATTATTTTTGTGCATTAATTACCACCTCTTGAACTCCCACTTTCTAATTGAGATCCTTGACGTTCCTTATTGTGACTTTGATATTCGGAATGTAATACTAGCTGTTACCCTCCAACAAATCTAATATGCAAGACCTAGATGAGCTCACCTTCGTGTAGGTATATCATGTCCCACTAAAACCCGTCTTCTTGTACTCTATTTTCTTGATATAATTTTCTGGTCAACTGGCTAAACAATAACCTCTACCATTATACTAAATTTCTTCTTATTTTAATTAAAAATCCAGCCTTGACTCAATTCTTTCGACCCGACATGTGATAGTGTTCTGCTTGTTTCCTTAGATGCTTAACCTTGTACCTTATCTGATTACTTGACCCGTTGGTTAAGAAACTTGGACTATGTAATTCCTTTCATCATTACCACCCTTATATCTTGTGCTGCTAAATTAGCTTTAGTTTTGCAAGCTTATCTATTTTCGAGCTTGGTCATGACATATTTTATTGGGTGGCCACCCACTAACATATTGTCTAATCAGAACCGGTACATGATGGTCTGATCAACCTATTGCACTTTGGTTTGCTTTTTCATGTATCAATCTACGAGAATGGAGACATAGTTAAACTTGACCCTAGAGTCTCATTCGCGACAGCCTTGACAATTCTCCTCAAAATCTTTTCATCGCCTATGAACCTCGTATTCGTACTCAGTCGAATTAAATTTAATCATGACCTGAACCTCCATCATTGGATGCTCGTGCTCATACTTTGATTTCATTGATTTTCCTTCTTGCCCAAATCTCGTTTTATCCCAAAATTGATTAACTTAGATCGTGTCAAGACAAAAATCTATTTGTGATTTGTTGTGCCTAAATTTTCAATTTTTGCCATTTTATGGAATAGTAACCTTTTAATAATTTCTTAGTTGCTTGTTAATGACCAATTTTTATATAGGATGGTAGACAGCCCTACAACATTGATGATTGTTGTTCCCTTACCTTCCCAATTAGGACACCCTAGATTGTTGTGTGTTGATACCATAGTACTGTTTTGACCTAGAATGATTAGTGTACCTAGGTGAGACTTCCAACTGCTACGGTATGTCCTGACCTTGTATACTATTCCTTCAAATTGCATGATTTAGATAAAAAAATTAGACCTTGATTGTTGGGAAATAGGGACGTCACCCCATTAGTATCAGTTGTAGATATATATAGGTTAGTCCTTGATGTGGGGATGTGTGTCTATAAACATATAGCTTATGAGATTTATGAGAGATTATAGTATCAGCCTTGATAGGATGTACTAGTCTTTTGGTGAGTATAAATGTGTTATGAGAGATAGGGGCCTATATGTCTTAGTAATGCATCGTTCCTATGGTAATAGAATGTATTAATAGATAGTTAATAGGAAGATAATAGTTTGAGCATACCTATAGCCTATGATCAGTTCCTTTTCATCCTTAGTTAAGACCACTTTAAAATAGGTCCAGTCCCTTGGATATAGGTTCCAGTCCATATTTTATTGAAGTTCCATTACCGCCGTACAGCAGAGCAGTGTTGGAGGTATTCCTAGATTGACACTATTTAGATGTTCGTTTATTATTCCAGTGTTAGGAAGTGTTACCTTAGATATTGGGTAGGTTAGAGGCTCTAGAAGGAGTACTATCGATCTTAAATTTCGAGGACAAAATTTTTCTAAGGTGGGTAGAGTTGTAGCACCCAGTTTTCCAAATGAGGGTAATTTTGAAATTTCGTGTTTATAATTATTTTAATAATGATATTTAATTCATGATATAATTTTGGTAATTTTAAATCATTTTAAAATTATTTAAATCAATGACTTGTGGTTTTGACGTTTTACTAGTGAAACCCTAGAGACTGTTTGACCTAGAGCCTAACCATGTGATTATGATATTTTAATGTCATTTCTGGCCTAAGGATATTTTTCATTTGACCTCTTTGAATTATTTTGATATTTATTTTATTATTTATGATATTGTTTTGGGGTTATTTGAGTCGGGTTCAAATTTTATCTCAATCCGACTTGCAACGGGGACCCGGGGTAACTTAGACTCTAGTTGGACCCATGCATTAGTTAGCCATGGCCCACATTTTAATTAGTCATGTTAGAAAGATTAGTCATAATCCTAATTATTAGGTTAACCATTTAGAGTTTTTATTTTGACCCTTTTACCCCCAAACCCTAACCAAAATTGTTTTAAACACTTGTAACTAAGGGAGGGGCAAACTTGTAATATTCAATGAAGAGGGGATATAACCATTGTGGCCGGCCCTAATAGGACTCCCATCTCATTTCCTTTCTTTGAGAAGTCTTCTTCCCTAAGTGCTCTCAAGCACTCCCAAGGAAGAAGCCTTTCTCCTTGGATTTTCTCTCCTTTAGGTAATATTTCCTTCTCTTTTATTTCTCCATTTTGCATTTAAGAAAGTTTTAACCATAGGAATGACCCCCATTGTTGTGTCCCTATTTTGTGTCCTCTTATGTCCATTATGTGTCCTTTAGGGATTTCTATTGTATTATTGTTGTGTCTTGTGTTCATGGAAAAAACTCCCAAACTTGGACACACTTTATATTTAAAATATTGATTAAATGAATTAATTCATATTAAATCTCAGATTTGAATATGTAGAGATGTGTTCTTGAGTACTTTACATTTCATTCATGTATCTCTTATAGATGTGTTCATGTTACATATATAGATTTGTGTGTAATGAGAGTGTATCTATATTTATATATGTAATAAATGGTTCATGATGATTATATAATCAAGTTTGTGAGTGTGGTTTCTCATATTATTATTGTCATTATTGTTGTGGATAATTAGGATATATATTGTGTATTCTTTTGGCTCAAACTATCTAAATCCGTCATGATTTTTATCCACGTTTTTAATTTCAGCCCTAACTTAGAAATGTCATAACTTCTAGCTCAAAGCTCGGTTTAATCTCCCTTTTTTTTAAAGAAGCGTATTGAAGTTAGCTTTCCAAAAACATGTATTAATAGGCCTAATTCTTTCTGTAACTTTCTGGAGAATTATTTGAGTGTCAGCTGTACGAAAGACAAACGCGTTCTCGGTGTTTTTGCGATTCTGGGAGTTTCCGGAAACGAAAACGCGATCCGTTTGAAGTTTCGGAAAGCTAACACATAGATCTATAACATACTTTAATCCTAGATTTTAATTCATGCTGAGATGGTACAGTATTGATTATTAGTAGGAGTTACTATTCGGCATATGCATTTTTGTGCACCCTTGTGTGTAATATAATGTTCTATTTGATTTTAACCCATGTTAATGTATATACATTATGTAATTAAATAGAGAATGCAAGCATGAGTAAATGGTTAAATAAATGATGTATGAGGTGTAAGTATCCTTTCTAATGTAAGCAATGTATAAGTATGGCTTGTAATGAATATGTAGGTTCCATAGTATGTAATGTATGGTGCATATAGTAGTGCAAGAGAATAAATGAATGATGAATGAATGCAAGCATGAATGTAATGTAATAATAGATGTAATGTATGCAATATACAAATTAATGAGATGTAATGTTCTATGTTAACACAAATCCTATATTACCTCATGTACCCCCTTACACTATGTTGACACTATCGCACTTGACACTTTGTTCACTTACACTTTGACACTCATTGATATGTATACACTATGTATGCCCATTTAACCCTCACTTGCCCCTTTGCCATGTTCACATACACACACATAGCCTCTTAAATAAGTATTTATGAATATAGTTAACTTAGCTATGTATGTATATTATATATATGTTAGCATATTGTGTTGTAATATATAAGTTTATATAACCATTTGAAATGTCATGAATATAGACCTAATGTTGAATACCAATATATGCATGTGTATATATGTGTAGACATATATAGCTTAAGTAATAGATTACCTAGTGTATATCCAATGTGAATTCTTGCCTATTTGAGTATTGAATAATTGCATGCTATATAGAGTTGGGTGTATGTTGGCTTGTATAGCCTTGTATTGATGTGTGCTTGCTAGGATAGTCTTGGTTAGGCCTAGTAAGACTTGCTGGGTTAGGACATGACCTAGTTTGACCTAGTTTGACCTAGTTTGACTAGTACAGTTGACCAGAGTTGACCAAAGGTTGACTTTGGCCTAGTTTGACCTAGATTCATGTAGAATGCATTGTAGTGCTTTATATTACCCTTCTGGACATGTTGTGACTTGTGCTGTTCTAATTAGGAGCCAGACACCTCTCATCGGACAGTATCTTTACCTTGGACATTCAGATATCAGGCGAGTACATTCTCTGATCTTTTCATACCTGTCTGGATTATATTCTTGCTCTAGGTTACTCTACTTGATGCTGACACGTATCTTCACGGATTAGTACTATATGGATCCTTTCCTGAGATGTTATCCCTCTACGGGTGCATCGGGTATTTCATGTTCATGTACTTTATCATGTGCATCAGGTACTCCTTGTACTCGTACTAGTTCATGTTTTTACATGTTCTAATGTGCTTCATGTGCTTCATGTGCTTTCATGTGCTTATCATGTGCCTCATGTACTACTCATTACATGAGTTCACGTATCTTAGCTGTATTCATGTGCTTATGACATAACTTGAACGGATCCTTGTGTATTGATTGGGGCGGGGTGAGTAGAATTGGTTATGTGATCACTATCCCCAGTAGCTGTATTCATGTGCCTCCTTATTTGTATTCATGTGCCCCCAAGCCGTTTATATAACCATTGTGCTCTAAATCACGTAGCCACTTACAGTCTCTACTATCATGTATTTACTTTCAGTTATAAAATATCTCCTATTTACTCGTACTTCCTATTCAGCACTTCCTGTATTTTACTCTATTGCATGATTTATACTCCTAACCTGCTATGAACTGTTTTAGAGATATGTGCTCGTTCCCGTCCTGACTGGACCTGTTGATAAATTTTACAGATAGCTTGGAGGTTGCCTGCTAGCCTAGAGAAGACACATTAGAGGTTGTTTAGATAGTTATTTCAATTGTCTGGAGTTGTATTTACTTTATGGATTACTGTATCTGAGTTTGGAGATTTGAGATGTATTTCTGGATTTGTATATCTTAGACACTTAGATTTCTCTCTGTTGTACCTCTTTTGGATTTCATGTTTTATCTATCCTTATCATGCTCTACCTTAGATGTGATTGAGTCTGTACCTGCTATGTCACCCCCATTCGGGGAGTATAAACTGTTAGCCTTATACTGTTAGATTCATGAGACCTAGGACAGCGTTCTACCGCCGACACTGCGGCGTAGGCTGGACGTACCCACTTCTCGTGCCCTAACTCTAGGGTGCAGGTCGTGACACGAGGTCTGCGGCTGTGATGTCTCGCCTAGATAAGTAAAATGGCCTCCATGTGTCGATGGGGTCCCGTCTGTGGAAAATCTACCTACAGTTGATAAGGTATTCAGGGGAGTGGTGTTCCTGTTTTGAGAATCCATTAGCTGTAATAAAAGAAAATCATTAAACGGCGAAAAGATTCAAGCAAGATGCAAATCAAGAAAAAGTTAAAGTTGAAGGTGGAGATTAATAACGTGTCAAACATGTGGAGGAGGTCCTTAAAATCTAATCCTATTCGCAGGCCCCCAAGTAGTATGACTAACTTAAGTACTACCACGAGTTCGTAAGCTTTGCGAAAATTGACCTGTATGGGCCACCATAAAAACTTGTCACGACCCACTCCCGGATAACCGAGTACGAGTTCGTAGCCAAGCCCAACCTACGCCGCAGTATTGACGGTAGAACGTTGTCTAGTACACACAATAATCCTCCACAAATACAAATGATCACAAATACAACTCATACTCAGCAATGACACAAACCAAGGAAATAAGAGTATGATAGATGATGAAATAATATCCAAATCCAATAACAAAGAGACTAAATCCAGGAGAATAATAAAAATATGGTCCATCCGGAAACAAATTCGGTCTAACTAAGAAAGTAAACTAAAACATGAATAAATGTAATCTAGATCCCTCAAGAGATCGGTTATGGCTCTTGAGTCTCGGTACCAACACCGTCAGCACTACCATCTGGTGGTCCATAATAGGAAGTGTAGAGATACTCGTCCTCACCTATAACAACGATCCAGTCAGGAAAGGAGCAGAGTACAACCATATTGCATTTAATGTTGTTAGCCCAAAATACGTTAGAATAATGAAAAACAAGGATGGCAAGGAGCATATAAAAAACTAGCAAGATATGAACTAGCAAAATATAAACTAGCAAGATATAAACTAGCAAGATATCAAGTAGTAAGATATGAACTAGCAAGACAGGAACTAGATAAAGGAACAATGGAAATAACTATGTGTGTGTGAAATACCATTTAATACGTGAATGACTGGGCTAATACGGCATATTATACGATGTCTATCCACAATAATAGGGTACGACTAACTCATACGTACGGTGTATGACTTAGACATCCATAATAACAATATTTGGGTTTGTTCACATACTTACCGAGTATTTCTCCTCCCGACTCTCTAACAATCAATACGGTCAATAATACAATAAGAAGGACATAATAAGCCTAACATGTCACCATCATGTCTCAACGGAATATCAAACAATGTCTCAATGGAATATCACAAAGAAACAATAAAAAAACATTATAATGAACTAAAACATAATGCAATACTGTACTTGCATGAACCCTTGCACAAATCGTAGTCACAAGTAGAGGATGAGGGGAATGCCAATCTAGAAGCTGTCAACCCATAATGCACATCGTATCACGAACCGTGCACGAAAATTACAAGTCAATTCTAATGTTCTAACACTAAAATCATGGAATAAGTGGCTAAGGGGTTAACTTATCTAATATTAATTAATTCTAGAATAAATCACTTAAAAACCTAATTTAACCTAATATAAATCTGAATATAATCTAAACAAGAAAATTTGGCCATAAAAAGTAATGTTTCCAATTTTAGAAACTATGCCACGCAAATCGAGGCATGCCATTGACTATCTAGTCAAACATCATGAACTCAAGATTTAGAAAGTGCAACTTGGTAAATTTTAGCACCACGAGTACACCGGAATCAACTGTGCCGCAAAATCACGCTCTGGTCAAAAGATATCGCCGTTATGGCTAACCGTAACCAAAACGGTGATTTACCGATCAAATCTGAGTTTAACTTAAAAAATAAAATGGAAAACAAACCTCTAAAATTTTGGAAAATTTGTATGTCGAAGATTGTCGTATTGGTTTCCAAAACTTTAAACGGATCGCGAATCGGAGTTCGAGATCTCTCGGGATCTCGAAAACCGTGCGACGTATCAAGTTTTGGACAAGCAACACTAAAATAATTTCCTAGAAATTCAGAAGCAAAATATTCAAAAATAAATTATATATTATTAAAAGTTTACCTCATTACGAATCCAATAAAAAAAAAGGTGCGCGAATCCAAGGTCGGGACTGTCCGCAATCGCCTCGGGAATTCAGGAAATCACCGGGAGCAACTTCTCAAAAACGACCAAGAAAAAATATATATAGGAGTCGGCTGAGGCTGTTAGAGCGGTGAGCCGTGGCTGTGCCATGTGTCAAAATCGTGTCGGCTCCGTACTTAAGGCCAACGGCCAGATGGCCGAGTTGTTTGGCCATAGTCGGCTAAGCCGACTCTAAATTAGGATATTTCCTAATTAAGAGCGGTCAGCTCTTAGGTGGCTGACATGTGGGCCTGCCCGGTTTGGCGAGAGCGGCTGACGGGTGGGCCCCCCTCACTGCTGACTGGGTATTATTAGGTTTTAATTTCCAGAAATTGATTTAAAATCAATTCTAAGCCAAAGAAATCCAAAAATATCAAAAAATTCCAGAAAAATTCTATAAAAATATAGAAAATATTTATAACTACATAGAACCTAAATAAAAATACTGAGTCTCCAAATAGGCCTAATTGACCCTATAGTAAATCATGAAAGTCATTAAAAATATATAAATCTTCATAGAATAAATATTTAAAAATATTTAAAAATGTCTAAAAATCATAATAAAATATAATATAGCTATATAATGCTTATATAACCTATCTAGAGGCCATATAACCATAGGATGGTCATAACTCACCTATGGGCTTAGTCACGACTCCTATGATAGAAATTAATCATAAACTAATCAAATAAAATTAAAAAAAATCCTAAATTTCTAATCAGGGTGGCAGATGCCACAGATGGTAATAATGTACTATAAGTAATCAGGAGTACAGTGTAACAACATAAAATAATCTGTAATAGAACATGTACTACTACTAGACAGTGCCTTGAGATATTAGTTTATTATGTGATCGACTTGGAACTAGGATCAGACTATCAATATGATCGGCTATGCACAAGAACAAGCACAGATAAACCTAAAAATCATGCCGGCCATACATGGAAGCTATGCACAAGTACAAGTAAGGTCAGGCTATACCCTACGTGTGACGAGAGTGAGCTATGCACAAGTAAGTAGGGGTATGATCACATAATCTCCTAATATCTCCCCATCCCTCGACTAATATAATGGATCCAACCGTTGCACGTTACGACACGGAATTCTTTAAGAGGATAGCAAATCTCCTTAGGAATCGGTGTCCATACAAGTACAAGAACAATAATTAAGAACAAGTCATGTACCAGAATACCAGGATAACCAGGAATAACATCTCATGACGGGATCCAAGCTATACCAATCAGTGTACCCCCGTGTCAGGAATCAAGCATAACACTATAAACTGATATCATAGAAACTATCAAGGTAATGAAACTATCAAAGAATGTACTCGCCTTAATTTGTTTGAGTCGACGTGTTCGACACGAACATGACGACACAAAATAGGTACGATGCTATGCTCCATAAGATGGTCCCAAACAATGGCACAGACGGTCCCATCGAGTCCAAAATAGTCCAAATAGCCTAGTTTGGTATATAGAAATCCCAAATTAGAGTTCGGTAGGATAATCGAATCAAGAAATATGAAATGACTATAATAGTCGCAATTTAAGGGGAAAACGTAACTAAATACGTAAACTATCTTAAAATTCATTTATAATATTTAGAAATTATATTTCATAAATCAAGCTATTTTTAGATAATATATGGAAACCTAGAAAGTCATTTACCCTATTTGGAAAAATATTTTGTTAATCAAAATGATTTTAGATAAATATTTCAAAACCTAGAAAATTATTTATAATATTTGGAAGCTAGGTTTCCATATATTATCTAAAAATAGCTTGATTTATGAAATATAATTTCTAAATATTATAAATAAATTTTAAGATAGTAAAAATATATTTTATTAATCAAAATGATTTTAGATAAATATTTCAAGACCTAGAAAATTATTTATAATATTTGGAAGCTAGGTTTTATTTAGCTAACATATTTAGGAATAATACTTGGAAATTTATCAAAACATTATTTGGCAAAACTTCATTAGGTAAATTAGTAATTTTAAATAATAATATTACTCAAATATTATCACTACCCTAGTAGTACAAAATACCCACTCATGTATATATATTATATATACATGCACCAATGCGTATATTTATACATATACAAATATGTATATTCATACATATGCAAAATATGTATGGGCTTAAAGCCTTGCACATAAATCCAATATGAACTAAACTCAATGTATACCCAACTATACTTTAAAGCTCAATCCAAAATTAATTCTGCCAAAAAAGTGTATATAAGTAAATAGGCCTTAACATGGTCCAAACTAATAATTATTATTAGCAATATTGTTGCTAATGAATATATTAAACCCTAATTAAGGGTTATTAATCAAAAGTTATTAAATTAAGCAAATCCCTAAGAAATGGATGGAGAGGGGTCTGCTGTTGGTCTCAATCATACTCTCTATCCCCACATTCCAAATGAAAATTAACCATACAATAACATAGTAATAACAAGTACTTAGCAATTTAAACTATAATATTAGTATAAGGGGGAGGAGGTCTTAGGCTGTGTTTGGTAGGAAGGATGGAAAAGTAGAAGAAAAAAAAAATCAGAAAGATTTATTTTTCATCCATATGAAAAGGAAAGACTATTTTTTTCATTTGTGTTTGGTAGGATGGAAGCAAAATGGACGTGATATATTTTCCTTTGTTTGGTATGGAAAAAAAAAGTGGAAGGAAGGAAAATAAAAATATAGACTTTACCAATTATATCCTCAACTAACAATATTTATTTACCATTTGACTTTATTGAACTACTTTAAAATAATATAATTTCTATAGGGTATAATTGCAAATTAAGATGTGTATGCACTTTTCCTTCCACTTTTTCTCTCGCTTCTGGGATGATTGATTTTCTTAGGTTATGAGGGAAAACCAATCCCTCAACTTTTCCTTCCATCCACTTTTCTTCTCATACCAAAGAAGAAAAAAAAGTTTTATTCCTCCCACTTTTTTCTCATATATTTTCCTTCCTCCCATTTTTTTCTCCTACCAAACACACCATGAGAATTTCGAAAGAGAGTAATAGAAAGGGAAGATGGGGTCATGAAGCTGATCCCTTATCTCTCAATTTCCCAAATAAATCTAAGAGGGGCTATACTGTGCCCTAACGCTGTGTTTGGGAACCTAGGAGGGGAGGGAGAGGAAAATTTTGAGAGAAAAGAAAATGGAGGAGAGTAAAATGAAGGTAAAATTAATTTTTCCTTCACTTGTTTGGATAAATA
Organism: Iris pallida; assembly: GCA_029216955.1. Taxonomy (NCBI): domain Eukaryota; kingdom Viridiplantae; phylum Streptophyta; class Magnoliopsida; order Asparagales; family Iridaceae; genus Iris; species Iris pallida. The sequence continues at coordinate 10,431,093 of JANAVB010008998.1, forward strand.
AAAAGTAGGAAAAGAAAAATTTTAAAAATAATATTTTATTTATTATGGAGAAATATATAATTACCATTTAGTCCTTGATTTTTTCAAATCATAATTAATAACTACCTTATTGAAGAGTAGTTGGGTAATTTATTTCACAATCCTCTCATCTTTTGGGAAGAAAATTTTTGAGTGGGACCCACATGAATTTTTCTCCCATATTCCTCTCCCTCAATTCCCCTCCATCTTTTCAAACACCACTACTTTTAATTTTTCTCCCATTTTTTTCTCAAAATTTTCCTTCCCTCGATTTTCCTCTCTTCCCAAACAATACCTAAAAGAAAAATCGAAGGGGGTGTCTCCTTCCCAAGCATAGAGAGAAAAGAGGGATCAGAGAGAGATGCTCACAGGAGGGGTTGTGCCGGCGGAGGCGATGCCGGATCCGCCGCGGCGGTGACTGGTGTACGGGTGCTGGAGGGGTTTGCTCTAGATGGTCGGCGAGGGGTCGCCGCCGGCTGGGAGCGGCGGAGCACGGAGGAGTCACCGGCGCGGCGGAGCGCTGGCACGCGGCTCGGAAGAAGTCAGGTTGCTATAGAGGAAACGTACTGGCTCGATGAGGCACCGGGGAGAGGCGGAACACGGTGACGAGGCGTTTTGGGAGAAAGGATCATTTGGACACGGCGAGGACACGACGATAGGGAGGAGGTTAGGATTTTCTCTTATTTCTTTGCTTTTTGTGTGGTATGGTGGTGGTTGGCCGGTCAAGGGGGCGAGTGGGTAGTAGTGGTGGCGTATGGTCGGCCTAGGTGCTTAGTGGTCGACGGTGTTGCTGGTGGTGAAGTTTTGGGGATCTGTCGAGGATCGTGGTGGTCGGGTGGTGACGGAGGAGTTACGGCTGGCCTGGGTGTTGTTTGTGGAGCGGCGTCGGAGTGGTGGGGCACTAGTTATGGTCTCGGTCGGCTGGAGTGGTGTCGGCCACAGTGTGGGGATGTTGTGGCGGCCGTTTTGGTGGTGGGTCGGGAATGAGGACGGTCACTGGCCGGGGTAGGCGGAGATAAGGGTGTGATGATGGTGAGACAGAGGTGATGGTGGGGTGCGGAGGCAGGAGTCATGCTGGTGGTGGTGGCAGCAAGCTCCGACGATGGCCGGAGAGATGGCAGCAATGGCTTTGGCCAGGAAGGCAGTAGGTTAGGATGGGAAAATGAGGGTGGCGGCTAAGTTTTGCCTAGGGATATGTGTAGGAAAGTTTCTTGTAAAATATTGGAGAATGTGTAATATTTATAGGGTAGGTAGGAGAAACGCTAAATGTACATGTAATTGAAAAATAGAAATTTAGTGAAAATTACTAGCTACTAACCTCACACTAACCACAAACAATTGATATTCCTTAATTTAATTAGTTAATTAATAAAATCTAGCTAATTACAATTTAGCTATGATTTCTAATTACTAACAAAATAAAGTCGTGGTCCACAATCCAAGCCTAAGGTTTGGTAGGCTTGAATTATGACCGAAGTGGTCTAAACCCAATACGAGGAAAAAAATATAATAACTCATCATTATATCTATAAGATTCCAAAATAAATATTTATCAGTGATAAAGCATATTTAATTTAAAAAATAATTTTTTGACAAATTATTTCTTATACAAAAATATTTATATCTTAAAAAAGATTTTAGAAAAAGGACAAGGATTTTATTTAGGGCAAAATTCTATATAATACGGTTTCTCAAATTCAAAAAGATCCAATCAAAATAAGGGTAGCATTTCACGATAAAAAATACATTCATATTAACATCTATAATTTCAACAATTTTTAGAAAAATAATTCGAAAAATAGAAAGCACAAAAATTTGAAACTTTTCAAAAATTTGGTTTAACGAAGGTTACAATGACTCTAAAATTTTAAAATACACGACTTTATGTTTGTCATATCAAGAAAAATTACCTAAGGATGTTCAAAAATGCAAGAAATTACCACTTCTCTATTGACAATCATTCAAAAGTTTGCCCTGGCGCTATGATGTATATCAATTGTACTTTTTTTTTTTTAAGAGAACATGAGATTTTATTGAAATAGAGGAGCGTAAGCTCAAACTTGGCGCCGGAAGATAGCACGACGACCTACAAAAGTATAAGTACCAGGCTAGAGGCCTGACCAAAAGAGAAACTATCCTCCCCGGGGATACCGGAGGTAACAAAGGAAAATAAAACTATCCACCCTGTAGTTCCCAGGGGTAAACAAAAGTAAAAAAGGACCAAAACAAGAAATCCCTAACGACCAGATCGGTCCTTAAGCAGGGCGTTGCTGGCCTCAGATGGTAGATCGCAGGTGTGGACAAAGATCTGATCGGTTCTGGATTGATGTGCCAGCGACACCAGAGCTTTGACCACGCCATTAGCAGTAGGAGGAATATATGTAATAACGATGTTCGACCCTATCAATTGTTAGATGTTGCGGGTCTTGTATCTGGGAGCCCATGGAGGTTTGGATTTATTTGCAATGATATTGGTGAGAAGATCGGAGGATGTTTCGATTTCACTGAACTGGATGTTCTGATCATTACACCAGTGAATCGTCTTTAGAAGAGCGTCAATTTTCGGTAGAGGGCTGGTGATATCATTCATGAAAATGGAGAAGGTACAAATGAGATATCCTTGGATGTCTCTGATGATACCGCCACACGCAATTCCTGGTAGATCTCCGTTCTTAGTCGCCATGTTCATCTTCTGACCCGTCCTCGGAGACACCAATCTCTCGTCGTTCCCCCGGACGACAGGAAGCAGACCCAAGCCGTCCGTACCCAGATTATGAGCCAAGAAGGTGTGTTGAAGCTGAGTTGTAACCTGTCGGATGATGTCCCGGTAGTTTCTCTGCCCATTGCCGAAAAGAACAGAGTTCCTTTGCTTCCAGATCTCCCATAATCCAGATGCAAAGATAATGTTCCTGCTGATGACCGCCGGGGTGGAGAGAGAAGAGGGAGAGGAGTTTAGAAGCCATACCTGAGCAAGTTGGTCGATCGAGGAATGCGCGGTAGGGAGATTGAACTTGATACCGAAGTGATGCCAGACCATCTGAGCCGTCTCACCCAAGATGAACAGGTGATCATTCGTTTCGGAGTCCGGGTTAGCACAGCACACACATCTCGAAGCGAGATTGATCCCCATGGAAATAAGTCTGGCCTCTACAGGAATAGCGTTTCTGCGAAGACGTCAAAGGAAGGCACCTATGCGCGGTTGAATGTACTTGTTCCAGCAAAATTTACTCCAGGAGTCGATCGGGTTACTAAAGACAATTCAAGCGAAGCCTTGGTTACTAGGCTCACAAATGTCTTAATGTCATTAGCTTTTGGTGTAGAATTTGGAATTTTGGATTCAAACATGTGTTCTATGAACTAAATCTATTTTACATCCAACAAGATCAGCCTTTACTTTCTTTTCATACTTCCTTATAAGATATAGGGTGTTGTTGACAATCCTCTCATCTTTAGAACCGGTACCATGGATCTTATCTAGTAGTGTTTCAATTGATTTTCTCTCTACTAATATGTATTTGTGGGATGTAATCTTCTGCCTCACAACTGCAATCTCAAAATATTTATCTGTCTGAAAGACTAATAAAAGAAAAGGTTGAATGCTTTTTCTTAAGATAAGCAAAATTTCATAATCTGTCATTTTCAGTAAGATTATCAAAAGGAGATTTCATATAAGTTGTCTTTGAAGACTATTCCCTGTTAATCTAATGGATATTATATTAGAAGCTATTCTAAAATAAAGTTTGTTTCATGAATTTTGTATTTGAGCACTTTTAATGGTTTAATTTTGAGTTTATGTTTCTGTTACATACACAGGGTGCCTGCAAAGACATTTTAAAATGAAGAATGTCAAAGTGCAATTTGATTGTGGTATATGCCCCTAGAAAGCTTCAACCATGGTGAGTCGTTTCAACTTTTATCTCTTTATTGCAATTTAATGGGATACATAAGATTTGTAAATCGTGTGAGAGAAAAGTTAAAGTTGGCCCCTGAAGTGGAATTTGATCTATTGTGGGTCAGTAATGGGTCAAGGGAGAACATTTGTGTCTGATGAAGGTTTTTGTTGATATGTGGAATAAATCTGAAGTTGATCATTATGGGTTTATCAATATTACCTTGAAGTTTAGAGAGCTTACACTCGTATCAAAGACTGACTGAATTCCAAACATCTCAAGAGTCTAGGCCAACTGTAACAACTTCTCTTGGTATGCCCCCACTTCTAAGTGGATCTTTTTGGCAAGAATTTGCCACCCAAGCTAGTGTGGTGGAGGATGTTCATAACCGTGTTCAAGCAGCACTGGAAGAAATAACTGACATTAATTTGTTTGGTTTTGAGACATGACAGTGGACTACCAGACGAAGGTGATGAAGAAAGCGAGCCTGAGGAACAAGGTGGTGGTGCGGGTCAGCAGGATTTTGCTAGTAATGCTGGAGGTGAATTCCATGTGGATAGTGCTGATGATGGAAATCTGAATGAGGATAGTGTTGATGATGGAAATGAGGATGTGGAAGGTGGTCTTGGAGATGACCAACATATACCAGATGTTGGTGAATTTGATGCAGAAATTGACCAGGCTAATGATCTGTATAACAATGAGGAGATTTCCACTGAGTATGATCTTTGGTTCTAGAGGTAGGGCTAGAGTGGCCTAATGCTAAAGCTTATAGGAGACATTTGAAGACCTATGCTATAGTAAACCATTTTGCGTTCTATAGTCACTGGAATGAGTCATATATAACGTGGTCTTTTTGCAAACAAAAAGATCTAGGATGTAAGTGGTATGCTTATGCCAGGATATTGCCAAGATAATTTACATTTAGGTTAAGAGACTTTGGCCAAAATATACATGTTTTTGGGACCCTGATACTCCTAATCCCATGGCTGGTTCAAGGTGGGTTGCTAACATGATTGAACCATTGATTACAAGGCATCACAAAGTATGAATCCAGAAGAAATTCAACAGGAGATTTGGGGACTTTATGGGGGTAGAAATCAAATATTGGGTTGCTTGGAAAGCCAGATGCAGAGTATTGGAGAAGATCAATGGTAGCTATGTTAACAGTTATCGTCTTGTGCCTGATCTATGCAGACAAGTTTTGAAGAGTAATCGAGGGAGTGTGAGTACTTTCGCTAGAGAACCAACATGAGAAGAGTTCATACATCTTTGCATATCATTCAAGGCGGCTATAGATAGGTGGATTAAAGGTTGCAGACCTATCATAGGACTAGATGGAACATTTCTCAAGTGAATGTTCGGTGGGATATTGCTTGCAATGACTGGATTAGATGCTCAGAATGGTGTTGTACCATTAGTGATTTGGATATGTAAATCTGAGGATTTAGAGAACCGGACAAACTTCTTGGAAGCTATTATTGGATATATAACCAGGCACCCAAGGAAGTGTTTGAGAAATACCAACTGAATTTAATCATAGGTTCTGTTTCAGGCACATTTTCAAGAACTTCTGGGCTGTTTACAAGGGGACACTATTAAAGAATCTTGCATGGAATGTTGTTATGTCTTACAAGGAAACTGATTTTGACAGGTAGATGGGAGACCTAAATGCAACTGATCATGATGCTTATCTATATCTAATGTCTGAGGGAAAAGAATCATGGTCAAGGGCCTTTTTTTGACAACTCTACTCAATGTGAGTACACTACCAATAACTTCTCAGAGTCTTTCACAATAAGATGATATTGAAGATGAGGGACAAACCTATTTGCACTATAGGTGAGAAAAATACTGAGACGACAATGACATTGTTAGAACAAAGTGGGGTGCTTCATGGGGAGAAGGTGAACTAGTACCTATAGTCCAAGCAGACTGGAGAGGATGATTACAAAAATTAACAATTACACTCTTAGACCTACAAATGGATTTGTATATGAGGTGACTCATAGTGGAGGATCCAGGTGGAGTGTTGATGTCAAAAAGAAGACAGGTTTATGCTTTGCATGGCAATTGCAGGCACTACCATGTCAACGTGTTGTTTGTGTCTTGTCCAGGAGGAGGTCCAATTGGTCACAGTAAGTGTTTAGTCTCGTTTCTTTCCATATCAATTATAATTTTCTTGTTGGTTCGTTGAGTATTAAATGTCAGTATTCTTTAATTAATGCAGGTTCTGTAGTTGGTACCCTTGTTAGCAATCACCCGAATAGAACTCGTATTATATGCGAATTTTTTCGTATCTTTCAGAAACGTATAATACTTGCGTACTTTGACAGATTCAAATTAGTACATAAATTTTAAGCATACGAAGTTTTAAACGTATTTCGTATAAATTATTGAAAAATTTGGCACAAAAAACGTGGTGAAAACATGTTTAATAAACCAAATTTGACAACATATTTAAGAATGTGAAGTTTCAAACCTCGATATTTCTATTTTTGGAATATTTGACCGAATTTTTGAACGTATTTTATTTGCACTGAGCCGATTTATACTCGTACTTTTGCCGTCCCGATTTTTTTCCGTTTGCCGAATTGCTAACAAGGGTTGGTACTACACTGTGGATGCTTACCGGATCACATATGCCATCTAGCAGACAAGGCAGAATGGAGACAGGCGAGGAAACACACACGCGCACGCACGCGCGCACACACACACACACATACATTTATATATATATATATATATATATATATATATATATATATATATATATACTAGCATATGTGCACGTGCCTTGCACGTATTTTAACATTTTTTTAATTAGTTTAGGAAAACTCTTTAGGAAGACCAAAGGGTAGTCTTCTTAATTACTAAGTTGTCCTTATTAAAATTAATGAACTATTTTTAATTAGTATAAGTATGTAAGGGTATTTTCGGAATTCAAAAGTTTTACCATCTAAGTTTTCCTATTATATAGTAGAATATATATATATATATATATATATATATATATATATATATATATATATATATATATATATATATATATATATATATTGAAAAAGGGTAAATTTTATTTCAAACTGCACAAATAATCATACAATCATACAATTTTGTTT
>JANAVB010008998.1:10443122-10493122 GCA_029216955.1 Iris pallida
TGCACAATGTCAACCCACTGGTGCGAGGCGATCCCCCAAACCAAATATTGAGGAGGGGGAGTATAACCCATAGCCAGCGGGTTGAGGATAGTAGCACAAATGGAGTGAGCGACTCCCAGAGTCCTATGGAGGCCGACGGCCTTCATGTTCATATCAGTACCCAGATAGAAGAAGTGGAAGAAGAAGTACGTGAGGATGCTCTAGTACTTATGTCATCACATAAGGAGATGGTAGTCTTTCAAGCAGGGGAGAGCAACAATGAGGGAATGACGACTAGAAGGAGGGTGGCCACAAAAGCTCACAAACCCAAGCCAGGAGGAGGATCAGGTGGTCATGACAAGGTGGATGGAGGGGGCAGTAGGAAAAGGAAGGCCGCAGAGAGATTGCCAGACGACTGTTCTGGAACAGGAGCTGGGAATCACGAGCAAGCCATCTGCGTGGATAACCCAGCATGGCGAGCTCTTACGCGGCTGACCGCGGTGGATAATGTGAGCAATAACGAAGATCCAGGTCGACCCCACGACACTGGCTCGAGAGACTTGCATGGGGCTTCCCAAATTAATTAAATGTCTATTATCTCTTGGAACGTGCGGGGAGCATGCTCCATAGGAAGGTGGAAGGAGATTAACGAAGTGCTGATGCGATAGAAGGCTACCATACATGTTCTTCTCGAGACCAAAATCAAGGGGGAAGCGATCCTTGACAGGAGAACTCCTATAAACTGGGAGCATTGTCACAATCTTTCACTTTGTAATATGGCCCATATCTGGGTCCGATGGGATCGATGGTGTTGGGATGGGGATGTCATATTCCGGTCCGAACAAGTGATAGCTGTCAAAATGTCCAACAAAGGAGGCTTCACACTTCTTCTTGGTGCGGTGTAAGTAGCAATGATAGGAGAGGCAGAGAAGTACTATGGCGAGATCTCATTGAGCTTAGTGCGACTGTTGCTAGAGACAAGACCCCGTTACTCGTCGTCGGGGATTTTAATGCGATTTTATATGCCCACGAGAAGGCTAGGGGTCGGCCAGTCCCTGATCCTATCCTAACGGAGTTTTACAACCGTCTCACTAAATTGGGGTTGATGGAATTGGAGCGAAGCGGTCATATTTGAACGTGGCATAATAGCGCTGTCGTGAATTGTGTGGCTTGTCAGCTGGATGGTGCTTTGGGAAACAGCACCTGGTTCGACACTTATCCTCATGTCACGGCTAAAGGACTCGCAGCCGGTACTAGCGATCATTCGCCTCTATAGATTATCGTTGCCGAGAACATGTTGTTACCCCGTCCCTTCAAATATGCCAATAGTTGGCATCTTATGGCAGGTTACAATGATATAGTCGTGAAGGTTTGCTCCAAAAGGTTGTGGGATTCCCACAGTTTGTATTAGCAAAGAAACTTAAGGCCGTGAAGGAGCAGTTGAAGGCGTGGTACCATATGAAGCCCAAACTAGACGTTGAGGCCAAGTCAGAGGAGCTACGCAACATCCAGAACCTGTTACAAATAGATATTCTGAACCCTGAGTTGGCGGCTACTGAAGCTCAACTATCTAAAGAAACCCCAGCTACTTCGTATGCAACAAGAGATCTTGCTTGCACAACGAGAAAAATGCTAGTGGCTCAAAGATGGGGACAGATGCAGTAAGTTCTTCTACTACATCGTCCGTGCCCGACAACACCGTAACATCATTATGAGTTTGATTGGAAGAGACGGGAAGGTGATTGACTCTCAAGCAGACATCCAGATAGAAGCTGTAAGGTATTATTCTGAACTTTACAATCAAACGAATTACACTTCAGTGTTTCCTTCCTTGGTCTGCAAAATGGTGGTTACTAGCTATGGTAATACCGAACTTCTGGCCCCTGTTACTATGGAGGAGCTCGAGTCCACTGTCAAAAGTGTTAACCCAAATAAAGCTTCCGGGCCTGACGGTTTTAATAGTAAGTTTTACAAGATTCATTGGAACCAACTCAAAGAGCATGTTTTGGAGGTAGTTCATGATTTTTTTTCTTGCATGGTAAGCTATTTAAGGAACTCAATCATACATTCCTCACGTTGGTACCAAAGGTGGAGGGAGCTACATCGCTTTCAGATTTTCGTCTGATATCCTGGTGTAATTATATTTATAAAATTATTACTCATCTGATGTGCCAAAGAATGAGTAGAATAATACAGGAGTTGATATCACCGAATCAGGCCGCCTCTATTAAGGGGTGCTCTATTTCGGAACATAGTATGTTAGCGCATGAGATGGTCAGAGACTTCAACATGGTGGGTGGTTCCAAAGCATGCGTTAAGTTGGGCCTTCGGAAAGCATATGATACGGTCAATAGAGAGTTCCTATGCAAACTGATGCTGGATATGGGTTATGCTAGCTCCTGGGTCTCCATGATAGGGAATGTATTACTACTATGTCCTCATTCGCGGTCAACCTTGTGGATTCTTCAAGAGCGGTAGGGGTCTTCGACAGGGGGACCCTCTATCGTCTTATTCATTTTCTCTGGTCATGGAGTACTTCACGAGTTTGATGGACTTAGCTTTGATACGGAAACAGATTATACCGCTACACAAATCGGTTGAGCCACACATCACCCACTTAATTTATGCTAATGATCTCCTGGTGCTTCTAAAGACGTCCAATGAGGGTATGTCTATAGTTGCGAGGATCATGGAGGAGTTTGGTCACTTGTCCGGACTTTACCTCAATCGGGAGAAGAGCAGAGTTTATTTCAATAAGTTGTTCAATAGAAAGGAGGAACGGGCTATAGCACTTGGAGTCGAGAAAGGTGATCTTCCTGTCAGGTACTTGGGAATTCCCCTATGTGTGAATTATGCACGTGATATGGACTGTACTAACTTGGTTGATTTTACTAAGAAACGTATTGAATGATGGCAAGCACATTGCTTATCCTTCGGTGGCCGCATAGAATTGGTTCGGTCTGTAATCACTGCAATCACATCCTTTTGGCTCCAGGCTCTACTTCTACCAAAAGAGACCGTACGGAAGATTGATAATATGTGTGCAAATTTTATTTGGCGAGGGGGTGTCCACGCAATCGCCTGGAACCAACTCTGCCGACCACAAACTGAGGGAGTAGTTGGGCTGTGTTCTTTTCAGACTCTCAGGGACGTTGCAGGTCTTAAGAGAACTTGGAAATTTATAGCATGGTAATTCCTTATGGTCGATATGGATGAACAGCAGATACCTCAAGGGTTCTAATTTTTTGGACGTAACGACTCAACGATAACGAGTCGGTTACCTAAAGAATATTGTCCACAATCGTCCTGTTCTAAAAAGTGCAATCCAAAGGGTCATTCATGATGGAAGGAATACTGATATGTGGCTCGACCCTTGGATTGACAATTGTAGCTTACTCGAGTTGGTCGGGAAACAATATCAGAGAGATGCTCTTCGGCGGGAGTCGGTGGCAAGCCTAATACGTGATGGAGGGTGGCATCATGGGAGGAATAGTGCGGCTATTAGGGTATGGGATCGGATTTTGCTGATCCGAATTGATGACGAGGCTGAAGATAACCATTGGTTATGGGTAGCGGCTGGACAGAATACTCGAGCAGGCTTAGACAAAGACGGGGCTACGCTTGGTTCTTGCGACCAACTTAAATTAGATTAGGGTCCCATACCATGTTAACTAAGTCACCAAAATCAAGGTCAAAGTCTAGGACAGTCTCTTAAGTCACAGCTAGCAAAAAGTCAAAATTAACAATCACCAATGCAATAAATCATAAAATAATTCAAAGAGGCCAAATGACCAAAATAATCTCATGCTCAAAAATAAAAATAAATCATCCTAATGACATGATTAGGCTCTAGGTCATGCAGTCTCTAGGGTTACACTAGTAAAACATCAAAATCACAAGTCATTGGTCAAAATGGTTTTTAAATAATTAAAAATCACCAAAAATTATATTAGAATTTAAATATCATAATTATAATTAAAATCACAAAATTTCAAAATTATCCTCATTTGGAAAACTGGGTGTTACAAGTCTACCCCCCTTAGAAAAATTTCGTCCTCGAAATTAAGATGGTCGTACTCCTTCTAGGTTAAACCCCCAACAATCAAGGTCAAGAAAACTATATCTAAAACATGCAAATTTTGGTCCTACCGGTCGTGATATCATTGTCTTGATCAGGGTCACTATACTATCTATCACAGCACAAAACATCCTGACAGGTACTGCTGGAATCACACAACAAGATGGAAAGAAGAACATGAAAGACAGACCTGCTAACCCGTCACCCGTAGCGTCGGTCTACTCGACTGTCAGCACAAAAGTCCTGCCCCTCTGGGGTATATCCCTCTGATGGTGCGGGGCACGGTGCTGCGCTACAGGTGGCCTAGCTCCCTCTATCTAATCCATGACACTCGAGTAATATCCACACTGATATTCCACTCAATTATACTAGGGCACCATCTATATGGAATCTATTCTGCAATCTGATAATTATACCCGTCTATCCAGAACCATGTTACCAGAATCCTCGTCACACCAGTAAGTATGGCTGTGATAATCCATAGAGTCCGCAACTAATGTACATACCTCTAGAATCATGGTATTTAAAATTTTTGCATTACCGCTAGCTTGGCTGCAAAAACTTTAAATTCCTACACCCGAAAAATACATCCAAAATCAGACTCTATCTCATCGCCAAACCAGTTAATATGGCTGTAGAAGACTCTAGATTCCATGACTGAGGCAACCTAACCCATAATATTATCTTGGTAGAAAATTAAGTCAATAATGAATACCAAGAATCAAATTCAACGATGAACAAGGAAGTAGACATAAAATGTCGGAATCGAATTTCGAGATAGTTTATAATGAGATTCTCAAGGGTCATCCCTGGAATATTCTCAAATAGTCCTAACTGTGATTGAGTAATCTCTCAACTAAAGTCTATTCCTTAGTTCCTATCGCAGGCGCGCAGCAGTACAACTAATCGTTGCACTACCACGACATCGCACCAATGCGACTCTCGACCTGCACGGGACACCACTAAAAATGTGTCACGACCCGTACCCATTGTGAGGGCACAAGTACGTAACAACGCCCAGCCTACGCTGCAGAGTCGACGGTAGAACGCTGTTCTAAGTCTCTAGTTAACAATCAACTCATGCAGTATATAATGTACTCGTCATAATCAACACCGAACGGAGGACAAGTATAAGATATGGTACAACTCAATCACAGTCTAAGCACGATAAGATAACACAGAAAATGACTACAAATAGAAGACAACTACAACTACTGAAATAATAACATCTCAACAATTTGAAATACAACACAAGTCTCAAGTCAATACAAAAAGTCCGAAATAAGAACTAATGCAAGTCTAAAACTGTATCCCGATCACTGCAAAGTGTCGGGACCAAAGGTGGCTATTCCTCGTCAGGTCCATAATGAGTAGGGCAAGCATCCTCGGGGCTATCATCTGTAATATTTTCAACAGGTCCAGTCAGGACAGGAATGAGCACATCTCATCTAGAAAACTCAATTAAATGGCAGAGAACTATATAGCAGTTATAGACAGTTGTATTGATGATTATGGCAGTTTATATTTAGGTGATGGTATAGAGAACAGTTGAGATACAAGGAAAGTATAGTAACTAAACAAGAGAAGAATCATGACAATGAAGACTGTAAATAGAAACTAGCTGAACTAGAGTAACATGATATAAGTCCAGACAGTAAATGTAAACAAGCGTAAAACCAAGTAAGTCCAGACAACATGAATCTGATACCAGGTGATTCCAGTACAAGATGAGTCCAGTATAAGATGATTCCAGTCAGTGATCAAAGATTCCAGGGTGAGTCCAGACTATATTCTAACAGTGTGTTTTAAAATACTGAGATCGACATGTAAACGGCTATAGGTAATCTGGCACATCACACACTCGGCCGGGTGTGAGATGGCTATCATTCTAGTTTGATTCCAGCATGTGGGATGATTCCAGAATTGGGATATGTCTACATGTCTTACTCAAGTATTTCCTATCCTAGCAAGTACCAGTGAATCCAGAACACGACACTGTCACGCCCCGCTTCCGAATAATCGTGTCACGTCCCAAAACCAGAATACTGGAGAGCGGGGGCAGACATAGCCAGCTACGTATATGAAATGGAACCATCTCGCTATACCGTCACGGCTGTCTAGATACACGAGGGTTTACTACAAGCCAACAGTCTCCTATGATCATGAACAAGCCTAGTGTCTCAATCACCAGCAAGTAGGTATAGTCACAAAATGTATGATCATTAAATATACAATAATAAGGCATCCCAAATATTACATATTCAGCTGATCATGAAGCTAGTCGTTACAAAATGTTAGGACTAGCAAGAGTTTAGTCATACATGATCAACCCTAGGATCTTTCAATCATGTTACAGCCCGTAGGCAGACATTAAGTAAGTGCAATCGAGCTAAACAGGTGCTCGTCGGCTAAACGCCTCAAAAGAATATTTTTACAATAAAGTGGGAGATCAAAATAAACCCACTCGTTGCCCTGGTTACGCCTAGTGGTCACCATCGGGCTGGAAAGTCGGTTGATCCTCCGGGGCTGCTCCGAAATCTGGCCATACGAAACCAGCTGGATCAGATCCCAGAAAGAGCAAGTGCCACAAAGGAAGCTTCACTTAGGAACTAAAAACCAGCAATTAGCACAGAAGATAATAATATATAGTAAACTGGAGAAATATAACATCACGAGGATATATGGTAAGATAACCATGGAACCATTCAGATAACCAGGTTACAACCCTTAAACCAAACAAGGACCGGGATTGTAACCCTTCGTCTGAACCGAACTTGGTTTTTCCCATTTATCAGCAAGATAATATAAGAAAATCAGAACATGTAACAATCTTATACAGGATCAAGTCTTCTCAATCACCTAGAATTAGAAATAATTCTAACTTGGTTTCTCCCTACTTGCCTTGATTCCAGTCTTTGTTCAAGTCTTCTCAATCACCTAGAATTAGAAATAATAATTAGAAGCATTCTACTTATCCCTCAACTAAATTAGTGATTTCTATCTAACTATTTCTAATTCTTTAACCAACCTTGCTTAAACTAAGTGACAACAAGGCTTAGGCATCCTCAACATAAGAACCTGTCTTAGAAATCTATATATAGACATATATATGGCTCGGCCCATAAGGTTGGCCCAACGAGTCATGTATTAACAATTTCTAAAATAACAACTCAACACAAACTAACCCAATAATCAATCAAGCCCAACTTAACTAAGTCAATAACTAAAATCCCTACTGGCTTCCTAATAGGTCCATACTAAGTTCGAGGCCAACTTATAACTCCTCCTGGTGAACCGAGCACCCAACCAATAATACCCACCAAGCCTAAGTTAAACTTGGCTCTAACAACTACTTCAAATATTAGAGTAGTGTCACGACCCGCACCCTAGAGTAAGGGTACGAGAAGTGGGTACGTCGAGCCTACGCCGCAGTGTCGGCGGTAGAACGCTGTTCTAGGTCATGGACTATAACTAACATAACATGAATACTCTCCATAAGGAGGCCAACACAGAGGTATAACTCAATCACAATCTATAGATAGAAAATGGTACGATAAAATAGATAAGGAAATCCTCAACTGAGGTACAACAGAAACTAAAAACAAGTCTCAACATCTCTACAACATACAACTCTGAAACAAGACATAAGCTAAACATGAAAGAAAAATAGTCTAAGCTATCTACTCTATACAAGGTATCATCCTGAGCAGCTGTCTGAACCTCGCCAGGGGTCCAGGTCGCGAGTGTCATCTAGGCAAGCTCCAAGTAAGGGGGTGCAGGGTTCCTCATCATCCTCTGTAAAATTTTCAACAGGTCCAGTTAGGACGGGAGCGAGCACAAAACATCTCACGCAGTTCATATCGAGTTAGGAAATATAAAGCATGCAATAGAGTAAAATACATGAAACGCTGAAGAAGAAGATATATGAAATGTAGTAGAGATTTTATAACAGGAAATATCTAAATATGATAAGTAAGAACTGTAAGGAACATGTGATTTTAGAGTACAATCTGGTTATGTAAACGGGCTAGGAAAATGCAATGGTAACTCCATTGTACGTGGGTGTACAATAGACATATACAATAGTTATACAATGTTGTACAATAGAATTTGAGTACATAACCAATTCTACTCCCCCTCCCCAATCAATACACAAGGATCCACTCCCGTTACGTTATCTTGCACAATAGTGTACAATGTTATACAATGGATGTACAATAATATACAATAGATGTACAATGTTATACAATGGTTGTACAATGTTATACAATAGTGTACAATGTCTATCCCTGGGACTCATGTGATACTGAGAGTACAATATGCACAAGGAGTATACAAGGATATAGGTATTCAATAAATACAATATGGAAGTGAAACGCACATCACAATATGTATCTAGTGAATACAAGGGGATAACATCCCAAAAGGAGATCCGTATAGTACTAATCCGTGATAACAATCGTGTCAGCATCAAGTACAGTAATCTAGAGCAAGAATGTAAATCCAGACAAGTATGAAAAGATCAGAGAATGTACTCGCCTCGTATCTGAATGTCTGAAGTAAATGTACTGTCCGAGATGAGATACCTGACTCCTAGTTAGAGCAACACAAGTCAAGATGTATACAGAGGGTGATATATGAAATGTACAATGCATCTGCATGCTGTCTAGGTCAAACTAGGCTAAAGTCGACACTTGGTCAACTCTAGTCAACCACACTAGTCAACCTAGGTCAAGTCCTCGCCCAAACAAGTCTAACAAGTCTCACTAGGCCTAACCAAGCCTAATCTAGCAATCACACACCAATCACAAGGCTATACAAGCCAAACACAAGCACATATCAAGGCACATCCTATTCATGCATGTTCACATTATATGAAAAGAGGAATGAACTAACATGTAAGTTATGTGTGTGTGTGAACATGGATGTGTACATGAAAGAGAACCAACACAAGGCTATATATCCTTGAACCCACATATATACATATCTATATACATTACATTACATTTGGTTATAATTTCTATTCATTAGGAACCATCTCATATATATATATATATATGGACTCAAAACATAAATAGAATATATATATATTGTATCCACAAAGAGAGAGGGAAAGGGCATATCATGGCAAGGGGAGTGTCTATACTAGAGTGTGTGTCAATGCAATTGTGTAAATGTGTGTGTGCAAGCATATGTGTGTGTGTGATAGAAAACTGAGAAAACAGTGAGTGACATGAATGTTTGTGTATTTTGGGTGTAACTAACATGTGGTATGCAACAATGTGAAGGGAAATAAAAACAGGGCATACATGATGAAGAATTCAGAAAGTGTAATTAGGAAATTCCTAGGCCATGGGTTGTATCAGAACAACAAGCAACTCTTAGGATTGAAGTTTAATCTCTGGTAAACACAACAATAACATATGTGTGCAGGAATATGTGTGTGGGATCAAAGTGTACTAGCAATGTGGGTGACAGGAATAGGATGGCCTGATCTCATGTTTAAACAACCAATGACAGTTTCATGTCCCAACCAGAACATGAATTGAAACCCATTCACATTTCAGACTATAGTTCATTAAGAAGGGTTAACCACATGTTATAAGGCATTACAAAATCAAGGAAATTACTCAAGGCAGTTTACAGTTAATCATTTGAATAAATTAAGGAATCACATAACTCATATCAATATGAACAGGGAAAGGGAATTCAGTTCAGTCCCATATACCTAGATTAACACATAGAATCATTTAACAGTTCAAAGTTCAGTTAATAAGGAAGTCAATTAACAATGACAATGGTTCAAAACATACACAAAAAAAACAGTTTAATAATAACTCCAAATCTCAGATTTCACAACAGTTTTAGGATGAACTTGAATCTAAAAGTGTAAACCAAATTATCTCATTCACAGATTTCAAACTAGAGTTTACCTTCCCTCCATTCAATCTCAGATTCAAGCTTTATTCTCAGTTTTGAATGACAGTATACAATTGAATAGCTCACAGGAAAATCAGTTTTCAAAACAGTTTAGAAGAACATTGAATCAATGGTTTAATACATACACAAAATCAGTTTCCAGTTTTCACTAAGAAAACAATTGTAAGGGAAATGGACAACAGGAAATAATGAAAGGAAATCAATTGACAATGTCAAAATGGTTCAAAGAAACTGGGAATTAAACTCATATCAGTTCACAACAGTTAACAGTCCTAGACTACTGCCCAGGACAATACATTAAGGGACACCATTAACAGTTCATAAGAATACAAAAGAAACAGTTTAAACAAAACCCATAACAGACCCTATTGCAAGTTCTTAACAGTTCATGAAGTTAACATAACACTTCAAGTTAACAAGAGTTTCAAAAATCAGTTTAAAAATGTAAATCCAGATTTGTGAACCAACACCTCACCAATTCAGTCCAAAATTGGCATACAAATAGGAATCATGTAGGAGAACATTTTAGGCAATTAGTTACATGTAATTAGCAGTGTTAAATAGGTAGAAAATGATGACAAGGTTCAGTTTGAGAATCTGGACAGAACATCCAATGTGGACTGATACTTCACAGTTTAACAAAACAGGGAATTGAAGATTCAACAATGAAAATCGATTTAAAATAGAAATTAAAAGGTTGGTAACTAGCAAACATATTTTATACCTGCTATAAAACTTGTTTATGTCCACAAAAGTGGACACAAACGTGTCCAGTCAAAAAAAACCACACAACAGTGCACAGAAAACTGTCCCCTCGTGCACGTGTTCACATCACTACTGTGCACGACACGACACGACACAACCCTCGTGGTTGTGTCCCAAGGTTGACCTAGACTAGGGCTATCCAATGGACACCCTGTCCTGTGTCCAAGTCACGTGTACTCGACACAAAACGTGCGTGTCAGTGCTCAAAAACAGTGAAGAACTGCACAGGCAAAGCCCCATGCACGAGCTCGTGCGTGTCCGACACACCACGTGGGCTCGTGCCACTTGACACACGGGGTGACAGAAGTTGCCCCATGACGTGTGTCAAGTCTCACGTGTCGGGGAGTCGTGTCCTGGGCGCTGTGTCCCTCGATGAGCAGGGCATGCACAGTGCCCGCGCGCGCGTGTGCACGACAGCGTGTACACGTGCCCGACACGACTCGACACAGCACAAAAACTCGACACCAACCACAGAATCGTGTAAGCGAGGCAAAAATCTAATATCCTATTCAAACACATTCCAAAATTACACACGAAATGCCCATTGGGGCATTTCATCGAACACTTTTCAGTGAACACTGATACGTGTCCAGAATGGACACGAAATGACACGAAATTTTAGGAAACCCTAGTCCTACAGTTTGGCTAGGGTTTGGACAACCTAAAAATGATTTTTACAGAATTTTTAATGGGTTAGAGAAGGTTATACCTAGTGGTGCACCAAGCTCCAAAAACACACCAAAGAAGAGATCCTTTCAAGCTCCAAAACTCCTCAAATTGTGTGCCTCCTGTCAAATCTCAATCCCAACAGCAAGAAATCACTATTTAGAACCTATAGGAATTTACTAGAGGGAAAAAGGAGCTAATTTGGATTTTCTATGAATTTGTGAAGTTGGAACATTACCTCTTTTCTAAACTTGATGAACCCTAATGAAAGAGGCTATCCCTAAAAATTTGGGAGGATATAAATAGGGGGTGGGGATGAGTGTTGGCTGCCAATAAGTTAGGGTTAGGGTTTAGGATGAGGGGCTAAGGTTACTCCAACAATTTCTAGCTAATCTAAGGGCTCACATTCAAAGTAGCCCCTTTAACCTTTAGTCCAAAATATCTTTCTACAAAATATCTAGATATTTCACTAATGTAATTACTTTAATGAAACCCTCTAACTTAGTCTCTAGGATCATGATTAACAATCTAGATTAGGCTAACATCTAGGTCATGACTCAACAATTTAACTAACACATATTTAATTAATATAATTCACAAAATCACAAAAGTGTCAAAATGACTAAAATACCCCTAGGCTTAAAAGTAGAAAAATGAAATCCTAAACACATGATTAGGTCTCATTGGTCATGATTAGTCTTCTAGGTCATGTATGACTAATGTTACACTAGCAAAACACTAATTCACATTTCACTCAATTAAATAGTTTTAAATTAACTAAAAATCACCAAAAATCATATCATGACTAAAAATCAATATTTTAATGATTTAAAATGCAAAATTTCAATTTTACTCTTATTTTGGAAAAGTGGGTGTTACAAGTAGGCTTAACAATGACATCATAGATTCAACCACCAATTACAGAGCCAACTACTGATGTTATGAACCTATCCATAGCGTGTCCTTATTCGTGTTACGAGCACAAACCTGTGTCCACAGTGGTGCAATCAACTCATGTCAACTACGATACCTCAACTAGACATGCCGACATGGAGTCATTTCTCGACAAAATAACCCACAGGAAGAGCATAGGAAGATACCTGCAGCTAGATGTGCTCCCAGTGTGTCCGACACATGTGTATTCGAGTTCGGAACAGTAGGAACGGCTGGTTCAGTTATTTCACCGAACAGCTGACGTGCACAAAAAGAAAACAGTAATATGAGTTTGTTTGAATTGGTTCGACTCCAAAATTGGAGAAAACAATCAGAAACTCACCAATGAGTTCCTCCCAATAGTAGACAACCGAAATCTCAGAGAATCAAAATGAATCGATCAATCAAAAACTGTCAATATTGAACCCGAACAAGAACGTTCTCAAAAGAAAATCAATAGGAATTTATCGTTCAGTGATTCAATTCTCTTACCTAAATGAAGAATCAATCGCGAGCTAGAGTGGCGAACGATCACAGCTCACTGCTGATGACCAGCGACGACACGACTGGATCACAAAATTTCCTTCGCCATTACTCCAAATCAGAAAAACTGAAGAAAAAGAGTAGAAGAATTTCATTACCAACACTCTGATCCCAAAGAGTCCCGATTATCAAGAATGGTGGTGGAGTGAAATGTCTCTGTTGCGCCTTTGCAACCATTAATGACGATCGGTCAGGAAGGAAGAGGAAATGATGTGGTGTCATCCCCACGCGACTTCAGCTGTCCACCATCTCTGCCATGGCCAGATCTTTAGGGGATCAAAGGAAGAAGAAGGAGAGGAGAGGAAGAAGAACAGGCAGTGGCCAAACCGACAGGGCTTCGCCGCTCTGGTGAACGATGGAGAAGAAGGGGACTGGAAGTCTTATTTATAGGCTAGGTCGAGCGGGCAGCAGTTGGCCGGGCACTTGACCGGCGGTTGGGCAGGCAACGGCCGTTACGATCCGACGGTCGGGAAGAGTTTGGTTGTTGGGGATCGACGGTGGGGATGAAG
Source organism: Iris pallida (assembly GCA_029216955.1). Lineage (NCBI taxonomy): Eukaryota > Viridiplantae > Streptophyta > Magnoliopsida > Asparagales > Iridaceae > Iris > Iris pallida. The sequence continues at coordinate 10,456,536 of JANAVB010008998.1, forward strand.
TAGGTAGTTAGGCAGTTAGGGGGAGAAGTTCTAGAGAAGCCTAGAATTCTTGGTCGTCACCGTCGTCGTCGTCGTCGTCGTTCACTGCAACGGAGGGGAAGTGGAGGGAATTGTGAAGGAATGAAAAGAATTTGAATTATATAGCTGTTGGTTCAGCTATCGGGTTCGGGTTTAGCGGGTTGGGTTTCCGGGTTAGAATTTGAACCCGCACCCTAGGTTTAACAGGCCGGGCTGTTTGAGTGGGTCGGCTAATGGGCCAACGAAATGGCCTGAGAAGGCTGAAAGAATTTACAAGGAAAATTCAAATCAATAAGTTTAATAAAATTCTAAGAAAATTAATTATTAAATGGAAAAATGATTTACAAAATCAATAATAATAATTAGTGATTAGTTAAGAGAATCAAAAATAAATTCTTAAATTAATTCAAATAAAATCATAGGAAAAAAAATATACTCAAATTTATTTATTCAGGAAAAGTGGAGTTACAAATCTATCCACCTTAGAAAAATTTCGTCCTCGAAATTTTAAAAAGAATCGACTAGGAATAACTGGCACGATAATCAACTAAGCAATAAATAGAAAGAACCTATCTGGCACGATTAAGAAACAATCCAAGGAATTTAAAGGCAATGCAATAATGATTAGAATCCGTCAAGGCACGGTTAGGGATACAAGTGAAATAATATAATCATGATTAAGTTTTTAGTCACGACTAAGGATAATCAGCACGATCATAATTAATTAGGCATGAAATGAATCGAAGGTCAAAAAGAGTTGACACGATCTAAAACAAAATCATGATCAATTGAGTTTCTAAGTTACTCAGGCATGATTAGAACATGATTTGGGCACGATAGATTCAAATCATTTAGGCACGATTAAATTTGAGTCATGGTTGAAAATCAAGATAAATTCTGGTAAAGTTGTCAATGGTGATAGGAGGCTAATCATGAATTTAGTCTAAAAATATTCGGAACTCATGCATATCCGGAATTACTTTACCTAAAATTCATGCCCCGCCAGTGTACACCTGGCTGCAGTGAACTCTTGGCTCCGTGACTCAAGAATGATAGGTACCGAAAAATTTCTAAACTTTACCCATGGACAAAACAATTTCAAGGAGTAGAAACATAATCTCGAGAATATTCGAAACCTATACATACCTGAGATCACTTCGACTTAGAGCCCCTGCATCGCCAGTGCGCTGATGGCTGCAGTGGACCTACAGTTTTCATGACCCAGATAAATGGCTGCAGTGCACGGCTGCCACGCCATAGTAGGATATCGAATATTCCTTCAATGGTTATCTATTAGAATTCCAAAGGAGTACCTTGATAATTCAATTCAACAAGCTTTCCAATTTACTAAAGAGATTCAATCACACCAGGAAGGACATGTAGTATAAATATCTGTTCTTGAGAATCAAGAGATTGACTATCAAAATAGAAGAGTGATTAGGAATGTATTATAGGGTTGATACACTAGTCATGGGAATGTCAATGGAATAAGTACTTAATACGGCTAAAGATGAGTTGAAACTTTAAATGGGGAATGGATAGAGAAATGGTTTTGCGAAAGGATGGAATAGCTAATATATGAGCTCTATGGCTCTAAATGAAATAGTTGGGCTTGGAATGGTTAGAGAAAATCAAATAGACTTTAAAAACCAATAGAGAATTTTTGAAATGCTTGGCTAAATGAGGAGTTTGGAAACTCTGACTTTAATCTCTAAGTGGCAAAGAAACCCAGATTTTAAGGGCGTTAGAATCCGATAATGTTGTGGGAGAAGATGATCCCCAAAAGTCATGGAATTGTAATCACGACTTTTGTAGAGACCACGATGAGACATAGAAAAATTCGGAGATTACTATAGATAACAAAATACATACAAGCACACAATCGGCCTATGCTGTGATGAGTTTCCTATTTTGCAGGCTCCTAATGGTACTCTAATCCTAAGCACCATTAGATAAAGACCTTGCATGGGCCACCACAAAAACATATCACGCCCCGCTCCCGAATAATCGGGTACGGGCCGATGCATGCCCGGCCTACACTGTCGTTGACAGCGGTAGTGAGCCGTCTAGTCATCAATACCAAGAGTAATCTCATCACAGCATCTAATCACGGAAATTATACTAACCATCACAGATATCCACTATACAATTATTACAACTTATACATGAATATCCGGGTACAAAGCCGGTGAAAGATAAATGATACAACAATGACATATAATCAAATACACTCAATCAAACTATATACATGAAACTAGTTATCTCAATGTCAAGCGAGCTCCAATGCCAATCATGACAATCTAAGGATCCATCTCACCTGTAATCAATGATCCAGTCAGGAAAGGAGCAAAGTACAATGTAACTCAATAAAACTCACCATGGAAAATCAATGGAACGGTACATCAAAGTATAACTGAAAGACAGAGAAACAATGTGAATAAAATATGCACTAGCTACGTGTACATGTGCAATTGGACATTATCAACATGTGGGAACTAATATGTATTCAGGCTTATAAAATATGCTATCAGTTAATATATAATCAGGCATGTCTGACGACAATGCTATCAGTCACGCAATAATCAGGCATGTCTGACGACAATGCTATCAGTCACGCACGAAATGGACTCAGGCATACAGAGTATGCTATCAGGCAATGTTTGTCCAATATTAGTCAATCACATGTCTCTAGAACGTCCCCCACCCGACACGAGAAACAATGCAAGCAATCAATCGAGAACAAGTGAAATAAATGACACGATAACAAGAGTGAGTGCAATGCATGCAATGACGGTAATACTGAGTACATGTACTTGCCTTGATTCCGGTCTTTGTTCAAGTCTTCTCAATCACCTAGAATTAGAAATAATAATTAGAAGCATTCTACTTATCCCTCAACTAAATTAGTGATTTCTATCTAACTATTTCTAATTCTTTAACCAACCTTGCTTAAACTAAGTGACAACAAGGCTTAGGCATCCTCAACAAAAGAACCTGTCTTAGAAATCTATATATAGACATATATATGGCTCGGCCCATAAGGTTGGCCCAATGAGTCATGTATTAACAATTTCTAAAATAACAACTCAACACAAACTAACCCAATAATCAATCAAGCCCAACTTAACTAAGTCAATAACTAAAATCCCTATTGGCTTCCTAATAGGTCCATACTAAGTTCGAGCCCAACTTATAACTCCTCCTGGTGAACCGAGCACCCAACCAATAATACCCACCAAGCCTAAGTTAAACTTGGCTCTAACAACTACTTCAAATATAGAGTAGGCTTAACAATGACATCGTAGATTCAACCACCAATTACAGAGCCAACTACTGATGTTATGAACCTATCCATAACGTGTCCTTATTCGTGTTACGAGCACAGACCTGTGTCCACAGTGGTGCAATCAACTCATGTCAACTACGATACCTCAACTAGACACGCCGATATGGAGTCCTTTTTCGACAAAATAACCCACAGGAAGAGCATAGGAAGATACCTGCAGCTAGACGTGCTCCTAGTGTGTCCGACACAGGTGTATTCGAGTTCGGAACAGTAGGAACGGCTGGTTCAGTTATTTCACCGAACAGCTGACGTGCACAAAAAGAAAACAGTAATATGAGTTTGATTTGAATCGGTTTGACTCCAAAATTGGAGAAAACAATCAGAAACTCACCAATGAGTTCCTCCCAATAGTAGACAACCGAAATCTCAGAGAATCAAAATGAATCGATCAATTAAAAACTGTCAATATTGAACCCGATCAAGAACGTTCTCAAAAGAAAATCAATAGGAATTTATCGTTCAGTGATTCAATTCTCTTACCTAAATGAAGAATCAATCGCGAGCAAGAGTGGCGAATGATCACAGCTCACTGCTGATGACCAGCAACGACACGACTGGATCACAAAATTTCCTTCGCCATTACTCCAAATCAGAAAAACTGAAGAAAAAGAGTAGAAGAATTTCATTACCAACACTCTGATCCCAAAGAGTCCCGATCATCAAGAATCGTGGTGGAGTGAAATGTCTCTGTTGCGCCTCTGCAACCATTAATGGCGATCGGTCAGGAAGGAAGAGGAAATGATGTGGTGTCGTCCCCACGCACTTCAGCTGTCCACCATCTCTGCCATGGCCAGATCTTCAGGGGATCAGAGGAAGAAGAAGGAGAGGAGAGGAAGAAGAACAGGCAGTGGCCAAACCGACAGGGCTTCGTCGCTCTGGTGAACGATGGAGAAGAAGGGGACTGGAAGTCTTATTTATAGGCTAGGTCGAGCGGGCAGCAGTTGGTCGGGCACTTGACCGGCGGTTGGGCGGGCAGCGGCCGTTACGATCCGACGGTCGGGAAGAGTTTGGTTTTTGGGGATCGACGGTGGGGATGAAGTAGGTAGTTAGGCAGTTAGGGGGAGAAGTTCTAGAGAAGCCTAGAATTCTTGGTCGTCGCCGTCGTCGTCGTCGTCGTCGTTCACTGCAACGGAGGGAAAGTGAAGGAAATTGTGAAGGAATGAAAAGAATTTGAATTATATAGCTGTCACGACCCGCACCCTGTGTAGGGGCACGAGAAGTGGGTACGTCCAGCCTACGCCGCAGTGTCGGCGGTAGAACGCTGTCATAGGTTACTATCTAATCAACAACTCACGCAATTATATAATATACTTGTCAAATCTCAACTCCGAACGGAGGACAAGTATAGATATAATGAAATCTCAATCACAGTCTAAGCATGATAAGATAACACAGAAGTTATAACTAAAGACTAAACAACAACATTTATAAACTACTAAATAATAATATCTCAAACAAACTCAAATACAAACTCGTATCTCAGTTAATACAATTCAAGTTCTAAAACATGAAAACTAAACCAAGTCTACTAGCTAGTCTTCCGATCACTCCTGAGTATCGGGGCCATAGGTAGCTAAGCCATCTCCTACTCCAAGGCAAGTAGGGCAAATATCCTCAGGGCAAGCATCTGTAATATTTTCAACAGGTCCAGTCGGGACAGGAACGAGTACAATTCATCAAGAAATCCCAAGTAAATGACAGAGAACTATAAAGCAGTTATAGACAGTTGTATTGATGAATATGGCAGTTTGTACGAGTAATGTTGTAGAGAGCAGTTAAGGTACAAGGAAAGTAAGGTAACTAAACAAGAAGAGAAACATAGCAATGAAGACTGTAAAATAAGATCTAGCTGAACTAGAGTAACATAATAAGTTCAGACAGTACAAGATAAGTCGAGTGTAATCCCAATGTGAGTCTAATACAAGATGAGTCGAATATGATTCTAATCATTGTTCTAATAAGGTGATTCGAATAAGATGATACGAATAGTGATTCGAATAGTAGTCAAACAATGATTCGAATAAATTCTCCAAGTGTGTTTTAAAATACTTAGATAGACATGTAAACGACTATGGGTAAATCCGGCACATCGCACACCTGGCCAAGTGTGGGATGGCTATCGTTCGAATATCATTCACAGGGGGTGGTTCGAATAGTGGAAATGTTCACATGTCTAATCAAGTATTTTTTCGCCCATCTAATACAAATGAATCCAAAATTTGACACATCAATCGAATAAAAGTCCAACCAGCACATGAAGATACGAATAGGTGGTTCGAATAGTGATTCGTATGGTGATTCGAATAATAGAGGTAAGACGAGTAAGTATGTGTGTCGTATACATGGATTCAGTAATAACAATACGTGTTTGTAATAGAGAATCACATACAGCTAACTAGAACTGAAGTACAGTAATTGACAAGTAAATGAGAGAACTATCAGAGAATGTACTCGCCTGAAACTCTGAAAAGAGTAATATAATATCAGATGTCTGCACCAGAGTCACAATGTCCTAAACAGAGGAATATGGGTCATGATATGTAAATACAAGAAAATGAAGGATACAATGCAATCTACATGATTTCTAGGCCAATCTAGGTCAAAGCCAACTCTAAGTCAAACCTGGTCAACTGTCTAGGTCAAACTAGGTCAAAGTCAAACTTGGTCAACCTTGGTCAATTATACTAGTCAACTAGGTCAATCCTAGTCCAGTCAAGTCTCACCAGCCTAACCAGTCTAGACTAAAAACCAAGCAACAATTACCAATCCACAAGCATCATACATTATATACCATATATATGAATACGTTATACATTCCTATTTATAGAGAGAGTGCAATTGTGAGTGTCAATGCATCAAGGTGAAAAGTGTGTGTGTGTGCATTACAAGGTAAATGTCATGTGAAGGTAATGGTTTACACTAGTGCACATACCATATATCAATATCCAATTTAACTCAAGTTTACATATAGGTCCAAGGGTTTAGTTTTAGGCATATAGTTTAGTAACATGTGAAATCAAGGCTAGTCTATACATACATTATCTACTGAACTTGCATTCATTTCATCACAGGCATTTTTACATACATGCTTGCATTCCTACATTCATTTATGCATTCATTTACATATGTTGCATACATATACATATATATATGTAGAGAGGTAGAGGGGGCTAGACAGTTAAAGGGTTTAAGTATACACATGTCTACATACATGGCACATATCTTGCATACATACTTACACATTGCATTCATTCATTTATTCCTTGCATTTGATTACACACATTGTATGCCTATATTACAAGATACATATTCATTTATTAGTTAGGACACTACTATATATCATATATGAAAACTGAATGGGAAGGGAAAAACTGAATGGGATGGGAGGAAATCTGAGAATGACATGTATTAGTGTGTGTCAATGAATAGGCTAGGGTGTGTGAGCATGACATGTAGAGTGTCCTGTGACATGGGTATTCTCAGATTTCCAAGTTCAAGACAGTTTACATTTGCGGCTAACAACGCCAAAACCAAATTTGAAATCCTATAATCCTTCACCAACATGAAATCTAACATGTAACAAAGGTTCAGACATATGGGAATCACTAATGTTGCAATTTAATCATGGGCAATTAGTTTAGGACTCATTGATTTCAGAAAACCCTAGCTGAAAACAAGTAAAACAAATCTAAGAACTACAACTCGAAACCAAATAGGAAATGAGGATAACCTGGGTTCTCAGTCAAAAGAGAACTGGAAACCAAGTAAAATCAGCTGCCAACAGGAAAACCAATCTCAGGAAATCAAAGTGACAGGGTGTTACATGCGTGTGTATGTGATACAACATGGTTGAGTGTCAAATTCAGGAAACAGGGTTGTGTGGGTGAACAATGTGTAATTTCAGTGTTTCTCAGTGAACAGTGTTTCAGAATTGAGTGTGTGAGTGTATGAGGGTGTTAAAACTCAAAAATCAGTAGCACAAAATCTCAGGAAAGAAAGTATTCAAATGACAGTTAGTGAAGGGTGTGAAATCTCAGAAAAACAGGGTATCAACCTCAGAAATCAATAGCCTTGACAGTTTTCACAAAACAATGCTGTAATGCCTGTGTTCGTATTACGTATTTTGGGATACGTATACGTATTTTATTCTGTATTGCATGATTCCTTGTTTAGCTTGCATCTTGGCTTGGTTATTTCTTGGCTTGGTTCGGCTTGGCACGGTTTTCTTTGGTTCAATATGAACCAATGTGAACCCCCTACCTACCACCACCTTGGTATTTATTAGCCCTCTTCATTTCTCTCTCTTCATTTATCATCATCTTCTTCCTCATTTACTTCCATACCTACCAGAGAGAGAAGAGAGAGGTCTAGGCAAGTGCAACTTGCTTCATGGAGGAACTCCAATTTATTGCTTCATCCTCTTCCTTACAGCATTTTAACTAACTTTAGTACTTGGCATTTCTTATTTCCATGGCTAGATTCTTGTAGATCAAAGTTTATTTTATTTTCGGATTTCTTGGGTTTTGATCTACTTAATCTTGTTATTTCTATGTTTTGATGGTTCCATGTTGTAGAAAATTTCGTTCTACCCCATTTTGACCTATGAAAGTTCGGATTTGGGCTCCGGATGATAGAGTTATGCAGCTTGGAAGCCATGGCTTATGGTGTACTTCTTCTCGGAAATCTGGAGAAGAAGCACAGTTCCGAGCCGCATGATAGCACTTGACCGCATGAATATTCATGCGGCAAGTCAGCTTCGAAACCCATACACTATCAACTGGACTTGACCGCATGACAAGTTCATGCGGCAAGTATTTAGTTCGGTCGCATGAGGCTCTTGTACTTCTAGCCGCATGGGGCCCTTCTTCCCGAACCGCATATGCACCCTTGCTCCCAGCCGCATAGGCATTTCTCCCCGCTGCCGCATGGGACTTCGCCCATCCCGAGCCGCATGAACTCCAATACTCGCGAGCCGCAGTCTCCCGCTGCCGCATGAGGACCCGAGTCCTCTCAGCCGCATGACTGACTGATCCCGAGCGCATAGACCCTGATTCCCTTCAGCCGCATGAGACCCCTCCATTCCTGACCGCATAAGCTCCTGCAGCCGCATACGCCGCACGCCCGCACTGCCTTGAGACCGACCTTTCCGAGCCGCATGAACTCGGATTTCGGGCCGTATGAACCCATATCCATTCAGCCGCATGGGCTGTTCTCTTCCAGTCGCATGTGATCATTCCTGGCCGCATATGCCTTAGCCGCATGGCTCTTCTATAGCCCTGAATATTGATATTTTATTAGATATTTTACGTCCATTTTATATCCTTACGCCTTTTGTCATAAACTTGATAATCATGGATTTGTTTAATATGTTTGGAAATGATAACTGAGTACGACCTGACAGTGACCCATAGTGTTGCACTCCTGACATGACTAACATGACCTGATAGTGGCCCACCGTGGCACACTCCTGACAAAGTACACTTGACATGATAAACCTGATATGATATATCTGATAAGCTGTTGCGACGGCTACCTGACATGACATGACCTGTATAATTAGTCCTGGACACCGTGGGTGATTTTGCTTGTACAAATAATCCAGTCCTGTCTTGCATCATGTCTAGGAGGGGACTCCTGAGTACCACGGTCAGGAGTACCTACTAAAATGGACTAAGGCTAATAACTAGATTAATACAGTAGTCATGAAGAGATCTCCCAGCTACAGGCAATCCCGTTACCTGGGCGCGCTTGGGATCTGTAGCCTGCCGTCGAGTAGGGCACATTTCCAGCACACTGTCATGTGTTGCACCCTTCAAGCTACCTAAGGGTACACGCGTTTCCTGGACGGTGTACCCACCTGAATTCAACCCCTAATTTCGACCTGGGTAACCTGGATGGTCTGCAGGGCTTGTGGCTGTGGAAGATTCTTACTGCATCTTGTTAGTAACTAGGCCTGTGATAACCCTAGTTAGTTAAAGTATCAAGCCGTAATTCTTGCTTGGCCGTGAAATGATTGGGTGGAGTCTAACCAGTCTAGTCTTGCCCTGATCCTGTTCCAGATTATTGAATGACCAGAATGCTTGTATTTATTTTACCGATAAATTATGAGAATTCCAAGTTCTGTTCAGACGAAGGGTTACAACCCCGGTCCTTGTTTGGTTTACGGGTTGTAACCTGGTTATGTGAATAGTTCCATGGTTATCTCGTCGTATATTATCCTGATGTATTTCCTTAATTTCCAGTTCTTACTTTTATTTATATCTTGTGCTGATTGCTGGTTTTAGTTCCTAAGTGAAGCCTCCTTTGTGGCACTTGCTCTTTCTGGGGTCTGACCCAGCTGGTTTTGTATGGCCAGATTTCGGAGCAGCTCCAGAGGATCTACCGACCTTCCAGCCAGATGGTGGCCACTAGACGGAACCCTGGCAACGAGTGGGTTATTTTTGGCTCTCCCACTCTATTGTAAAAATATTTTTTGAGGCGTTTAGCCGACGAGCACCTGTTTAGCTCGATTGCACTTTACTTACTGTCTGCCTACGGGCTGTAACATGATTGACAGATCCTAGGGTTGATCATGTATGACTAAACTCTTGCTAGTCCTCACATTTTGTAACGACTAGCTTCATGATCAGCTGAATATGTAATATTCGGGACGCCTTATTATTGTATATTTAATGATCATACATCTTGTAACATTTACTTACTTGCTTGTGATTGAGACACTAGGCTTGTTCATGACCATAGGAGACTGTTGGCTTGTAGTAAACCCTCATGTATCTAGACAGCCGTGACCGTATAGCGAGATGGAATCCATTTCAATATACGTAGCTGGCTATGTCTGCCCCCGCTCTCCAGTATTCTGGTTCTGGGGCGTGACAAATGCACACATTCTAACCTATTCGAAACCCTAAACAAGTCTCCACATGAAACCCTAACATCCCAAACATATTCAACTATATAACATATGTAAAAACATGTAATTTAATCATTGAAAGTGGTTTTTAAAACATTCGAAAAATAGGAAATGTTCACTGATACTGGACAGTTTCAGGAAAGGGGAAAAAGTAAATTTAGATATCGAAATTAACTTAAATCATCAATTAAATGGTTGATAATCATGTGTGAACATAATATGGTGTTATACAGGTCAATTTGTGTCCACAAAAGTCGACACAATGTGTCCAAAACGCGAACCATACTGTGTGTCAAAAATTAACACAGGGCAGCCTCGTGCGTGCGTGTGGGTCGCCCTAGGACACGACACAGGATGACCCGTGTCTCGTGATCATGCATGTGGGTTCGCCCATAGTAGGGCTAGCTGTGTCTAACACCCTGCACCGTGTCGGCGTGTCGCTGTGTCGAAGTTAAACGCGCGTATCAGCGCGCGTTTTAAACTGCGTGTCGTGTAGTGTCAATTCGATGCGGATGGGATTTCTCCCAATCCGCTCGATGAAATGGCCTGAAATTTTGTGTGTGTTGTGTCAGTCATGTGTCCTAGGTGTGTGCAAAATTTTGTGTCTCGACGAGCAGTGTCGTGTCCGCTACAGTGCCCGAGCAGCAGGGTGTAAAACCCCTAAATTTCTACTATATTTTTTTTTATATATATTAAATTTGGTACTGATTTAAAAATTTTGTATTGTACGTCGCATAGTCGTATTATATGTCGCGCACGAAATTTTATTTTCGGTAGTTGCTCGTCAAGTGCGAATATGTGCGAGCGTACATATTTTAGAAAAATATTTTTTCTATTTTATTATACACTTTCAAAATATTATATAATTATTATTCTTGCTATAAAAAGCATTTTTATTTTTAGCAGTTATTAATCATAAATAATATTTCATTGTATACTAGGAAAAGCATAATCATGTATGCATTATTCGTGCATACATATATTTCGTAATTATTTATTAGTCTATTTTAAATAAAAATATAATTTTCGAGATTTATTAATAAATATTTTATTATTTAAAAAGATAATTAAAAATATTTATTATTTTCAAAATTATTATTATTGGTATTTTAAAAAATATATTTGGAAGTTATGGTGGCCATTTAAATCTTGATTTGATTTTTGGATTTATTTAAATAGTTAAATATTCGAAATTTATTTATCCCATTTGATTTTGAGCTAAAAATTTAAATAGATTTAAATTGGATTTAATTGATTTGATTTTAAACTAAGAGAATTTGATTTGATTTAAATTAGATTTGGATTTGGATTTGGATTTGATTGCTTTTAAATTAAATTAGGAAATATCTAAATTGGGTTTAAAGGAATCATAATTCTTATCTAATTGGGAATTTCCACATCCTATAAATAGGCAGGTACTCCTCCATATTATTTTCACCACAAATCATCTTTCAAACCATCCTTGTCAAAATTTCTCTCTTTTTTCGTCATAAATTCAGCCTCAATTTTCAAAGGTTGTAGCAACTTCGAATGACCATAACTTCCAACTCTGGACTCCTTTTGACCTCCAGTTTTTTTTGTTGGAATCGTATTGAGGTATATTTTTTGAATGTAAATTTTATTTTCATAAATTCGGAACTTAATTTACTGAAAAATTTGTGGAGTGTCAGTGGTCCGAAATCTGACACGTTTTAGTATTTTTGAGATTATGGGAGAACCAGGAATCAGAATTACGATCCGTTTGAAGTTTCGGAATACTGACAGAAAAATACACATCATATATTTTTACTAAAAAAAATTTCAGAATATTTTATTTTTGGTTTTTATTTTAGAAGTTTGTCACATCGTCTGAGTTCATCTTGTTTAGCCCTGTGACTATTCTGTACCCAACGGGATTGTCGGTTTCACCAGCAAGGACCTCAGGCAAGACACCTTGCCATTTGCTGTTTATTTATTTTAGCTCATATTTCATGCATTATTTATTTTCTTTATGCAAAATAAACTGTGATACATGGCATAACCTGTTAGAACTTACTATTCATTTATATTTTCTGTTATGTATTATTTTTCTTACACATTAAACCTAGATTTAAGGGACCACCTTGTGTGTTGCATTCATGGCCTTGACACGTTGTACCACGAAGTTGTGTGTCGCATGTAGAACACGGACGTGCGTGTTTGGCTGGCCACCAGTACGTACAAGCCGTGCGATAGGAATAACCGCTAATAGAGGTTGCATGCTTAGTTTGACTTAGCGGTTAATAGAGGATTTATGTTGTGGATACAACATAATAGACATTGGGTGGGAAGAACAGTTCCTTAATATATGGGTCATATATGCACTGCCCTGATAGCCGGTTATCTCCAGTGGGAGGTACGGTCCTGATTGTCGGTTATCTCCAGTGGGAGGTACGGTCCTGATTGCCTGTTATCTCCAGTGGGAGATACAGTCCTGATTCCTGATATTCCTGATCCGGCCCATGCGTCAAAGGTTTGTTCTTATTGCATTCACTATAGTACGGTTAGGTACCCTATTGCAGGCATCCCTTATTTATTTGAGCAATATTTATTCAGTTTATATGGCATGATATTATGTGTCTTGTTACGTCCCTCTGAGGACCTGGTTATCTCTCCAGGTGTGTGCTTCTGTGAATTTGCAGGTGTTCTAGCCAAGGCCGTGATCTTCTTCATTCTTTCGAAGACGATTGCGCTTGGTTCGTCTCGTTATTTTATCGATCACTTCTTATACATTTTATTTGAAATAGTTGGTAGTGGACTTTGTCTTCGCCCAACGATTGTATACATGATAAATTCAAAGTTGCTCTTATATCATTTATTTATCTAGTGGATGAGATTTAGTTATTCTGGATTTACTGCATTTTACAGCTTATGTATTCATACGAGGTTTCCATATATTGGAGTATACTTCGTATGTATGCAGCTGGCATGGATACGTACCTAGTCCTAAGTATTTTGGGACTGGGGCGTTACATGTTTTTGTGGTGGCCCATGCAGGTCGAATTTGTCACTTCGGTTACGTTACCGTACCGATGTGAACCTGCAACATAGGATTAGAATTATAGGAATCTCATCCATACAGCTTGACCTCTTTCCTTGGCTTCAAATTCTGAACTCTCGTTCGACTTCCTTGAATTGCATCTTGCTTGATTCCTTTCTACCGTTGATTCTTATTTTCGTGCTTAGTGTCAACTAGGAAGATGACTACACTAGTATATGCTCATAGGTCAAACACATGGCTAGAATGGTTATATTGGCAATTGGAATACATTTAAGACTCTAATTGAGTTAAAGGGTTTTTTTTAGTGTGATTTAATGATTAGTAATTTGTAAAGTAGGATATTACCACGGAAAGTTTTAACCTTGAGATTTCTAAATAGTAAACACCAGAGGATTTATAGAATTTCATACTTGGTTTAAGAAATTGATTGATTTTCAAAGATTTGATGTTTATGATTTATTGGATTATAGTTATACATCCTTGCACAAGTATAAAATTGATTTGCTTTTCGAGTTGTGATATTTATGAGTTTGGGTGATAGATATACATCTTTGAACAAATATAAAATTTATTTGATTTTCGAGTTTTAATGTTCATGATTTATTGTATTATAGTTATGCACCTTGAACAGTTATAGATTTGGTTTGAAAATGATCTTAGCTTTTAAAAATGGTCGTAGGACTTATTTAAACGGAGTTGTACAACTTGCGGTTTTCGTGTTTATAAAATTTTAAATTTTAAGGGGAAGTAATGACGGTGAATTTTGGTTTAAAATATTTGAAAGTTATGAAAACGATTTTTGAGAATTTTTTTTATTTTAAATTGTGTTCTATGATTGAGGATTTACAAATCTATTTAGATTTTTGGTAAAAAAAAAATAGATTTTGACTGATAAGATTATTTGAAAATTTAGTTTAATGTGGGATTGCTAATATTAAATTTTTTTTTTTGAAGAATTTTGAAGGATGTGATGGAAAGTTATTTTGATTGATTAAAGGAAGTTACCATTTAAAAGTTGTGAGTTTGTTGGAATAACATAGCATAAATAGAAGTTAAAATTGATGAGAGCATTGAGCTTAATTTTTTGAGATTGCTTTTAATATGCTAAGAGTTTTATTATAAATTAATTAAAAATTTTAGAGTGTTAAATTTTTGATTGATTGTGAAATTTTTATGGATTCGTAAATTATGAACTCTTGAGTTAAATATTTGAATTTAAACGTTAATTTTGAAAAAGGTTAGTAGTAACGTGATAAAACTTTACTTTGAGATTTATGAGAGTGATTAAAATTTTTTTTTTTGATGAATTTGAACGGCTTGGAGTAAATACAGATTTTGGTGGTATATTTTTGAAAGTTTATTTTTTTAAAACTTTTGGAGGAAACTTGAGTTAAAATATTAATGATAGGCCACAAAGGTAGCTCTAATGAGCTAGAAGTATTCCACACTAATTGCCATGTCACTCATGACCATGATAGTAGTATATACACAAGTGTTGTTAGTCATCTACCCAGCTATGTGACTGTATTTTTACCTCGACTTACTCGACCTTCCTTCAATTCTAGATCTTTTAATTGCGACCTTCTAACCCATTTGCAATTTGAATAATGAGTTAATGGTTCCTTAATTGTATTCATCTAGGAGACTATCTTCTCTCCGGAATTGTGTTTCTAAATTATTTTAATAGATTCTTTAATTAATTTTATTTCACGCTTTAACTTGATCTTCTTTATTTTGTGCATTAATTATCACCTCGTGAACTCCCGCTTTCTATTTTTGATATTCTGGCGTCCCCTACCGTGACTTGTATATTTGGAGTACAACACTACACTTTTCCTTCCAACAAATTTTATATGTAAGACCTAGACAAGTCCACCTTCATGTAGATGTATCATGTCCCACTAAAACACGTCTCCTTGTACACTATTTTCATGATAGGACCTTCTGGTCAAAATGGCCAAACTATAACCTCTACCATGACACCAAAATACTTTCCGACCTCAATTAAGAGATCCAACCTTGACTCAATCCCTTAACCCGATAGGTGAATTTTGTTCTACTTAGTTCCTTAAATGCTTAAATTTGTGCTTTATCTTGATTGCTTAACACATTGTCTCATCCCATTACTAGTTTAACTCTTGTAAGTTGGGTAGAATACCTCACGGCCCAACAAAGCCTTGTCCTTGTGACCCATGTGGATAAGTTTGCTTAGCCTATAAGTTCAGAGGACCCTAACTTAGCTAGTCAACCAAGACAACTGTATAGGCCCGAACTTCGGGCGAGCCTTGATCTTAAAAGATCTGGGACTATTTAAAATTTCCTTCATCAGTACCTCCCTTGCTCATATTTTGACTATCTCGTGCTGCTAACGTAGCTTCAGTTTTGCAAGCTTATTTCGTTATCAAGCTTGATCATGACATATTTTATTGGGTGCACCCACTAACATATTGTCTAATCAGAACCAGTGCATAATGGTCTGATCAACCGAGTGCACTTTGATTCGCTTTTATCTATCGTTCTACGTGGATGGGGACATAGCTAAACTTGTCCTCTAGAGTCCCATCCGCGACTGCCTTGACAACTCCTTTTGAATTATTCGGTCGCCTTTGAACCACGTATTCGTATTCGATAACGCCTCCTTCGAACTCTATATTGCGTTCGCCTTCACCTATTTTAGAAGGACGAAAGCGTCGTACTAAAACTCCTCTAACTGTCCTATCACCATGACCATTACTACCCAATGTAACCATATCTTTGTCTTGAACTACTCGACTTTTCCCTCGACACTAAATTTACAATCTTGACTTTCTAATCACTTGAATTTAAGAGTTATTACAATCGTCTCTTAATCATACCCTCAACCTAGACTACGACCATATAAACTTCCTTAAACCCTCCTATCTACCGTTGTGCCTTCTCACCCCCTCCTAATTCTTAATTTCGAGGACGAAATTCTTTTAAGTTGGGTAGGATGTAAAACCCCTAAATTTTTACTATATTTTTTTATATATATTAAATTTGGTACTGATTTAAAAATTTTGTATTGTACGTCGCATAGTCGTATTGTACGTCGCGCACGAAATTTTATTTTTCGTAGTTGCTCGTCAAGTGCGAATATGTGCGAGCGTACATATTTTAGAAAAATATTTTTTCTATTTTATTATACACTTTCAAAATATTATATAATTATTATTCTTGCTATAAAAAGCCTTTTTATTTTTAGCAGTTATTAATCATAAATAATATTTCATTGTATACTAGGAAAAGCATAATCATGTATGCATTATTCGTGCATACATATATTTCGTAATTATTTATTAGTCTATTTTAAATAAAAATGTAATTTTCGAGATTTATTAATAAATATTTTATTATTTAAAAAGATATTTAAAAATATTTATTATTTTTGAAATTATTATTATTGGTATTTTGAAAAATATATTTGGAAGTTATGGTGGCCATTTAAATCTTGATTTGATTTTTGAATTTATTTAAATAGTTAAATATTCGAAATTTATTTATCCCATTTGATTTTGAGCTAAAAATTTAAATAGATTTAAATTGGATTTAATTGATTTGATTTTAAACTAAGAGAATTTGATTTGATTTAAATTAGATTTGGATTTGGATTTGGATTTGTTGCTTTTAAATTAAATTAGAAAATATCTAAATTGGGTTTAAAGGAATCCTAATTCTTATCTAATTGGGAATTCCCACATCCTATAAATAGGCAGGTACTCCTCCATATTATTTTCACCACAAATCATCTTTCAAACCATCCTTGTCAAAATTTCTCTCTTTTTTCGTCATAAATTCAGCCTCAATTTTCAAAGGTTGTAGCAACTTCGAATGACTATAACTCCCAACTCCGGACTCCTTTTGACCTCCAGTTTTTTTTGTTGGAATCGTATTGAGGTATATTTTCTGAATGTAAATTTTATTTTCATAAATTCGGAACTTAATTTTCTGGAAAATTTGTGGAGTGTCAGTGGTCCGAAATCTGACACGTTTTAGTGTTTTTGAGATTCTGGGAGAACCAGGAATCAGAATCGCGATCCGTTTGAAGTTTCGGAATACTGACAGAAAAATACACATCATATATTTTTCCTAAAAAAAATTTCAGAATATTTTATTTTTGGTTTTTATTTTAGAAGTTTGTCACATCGTCTGAGTTCATCTTGTTTAGCCCTGTGACTATTCTGTACCCAACGGGATTGTCGGTTTCACCAGCAAGGACCTCAGGCAAGACACCTTGTAATTTGCTGTTTATTTATTTTAGCTCATATTTTATGCATTATTTATTTTCTTTATGCAAAATAAACTGTGATACATGGCATAACCTGTTAGAACTTACTATTCATTTATATTTCCTGCTATGTATTATTTTTCTTACACATTAAACCTAGATTTAAGGGACCACCTTGTGTGTTGCATTCATGGCCTTGACACGTTGTACCACGAAGTTGTGTGTCGCATGTAAAATACGGACGTGCGTGATTGGCTGGCCACCAGTACGTACAAGCCGTGCGATAGGAATAACCGCTAATAGAGGTTGCATGCTTAGTTTGACTTAGCGGTTAATAGAGGATTTATGTTGTGGATACAACATAATAGACATTGGGTGGGAAGAACAGTTCCTTAATGTATGGGTCATATATGCACTGCCATGATAGCCGGTTATCTCCAGTGGGAGGTACGGTCCTGATTGCCGGTTATCTCCAGTGGAAGGTACGGTCATGATTGCCTGTTATCTCCAGTGGAAGATACGGTTCTGATTCCTAATATTCCTGATCCGGCCCATGCGTCAAAGGTTTGTTCTTATTGCATTCACTATAGTACGTTTAGGTACCCTATTGCAGGCATCCCTTATTTATTTGAGCAATATTTATTCAGTTTATATGGCATGATATTATGTGTCTTGTTACGTCCTTCTGAGGACCTGGTTATCTTTTCAGGTGTGTGCTTCTGTGAATTTGCAGGTGTTCTAGCCAAGGCCGTGATCTTCTCCATTCTTTCGAAGACGATTGCGCTTGGTTCGTCTCGTTATTTTATCGATCACTTCTTATACATTTTATTTGAGATAGTTGGTAGTGGACTTTGTCTCCGCCCAACGATTGTATACATGATAAATTCAAAGTTGCTCTTATATCATTTATTTATCTAGTGGATGAGATTTAGTTATTCTGGATTTACTGCATTTTACAGCTTATGTATTCATACGAGATTTCCATATATTGGAGTATACTTCGTATGTATGCAGCTGGCATGGATACGTACCTAGTCCTAAGTATTTTGGGACTGGGGCGTTACATGTTTTTGTGGTGGCCCATGCAGGTCGAGTTTGTCACTTCAGTTACGTTACCGTACCGATGTGAACCTGCAACATAGGATTAGAATTATAGGAATCTCATCCATACAGCTTGACCTCTTCCCTTGGCTTCAAATTTCGAACTCTCGTTCGACTTTCTTGAATTGCATCTTGCTTGATTCCTTTCTACCGTTGATTCTTATTTTCGTGCTTAGTGTCAACTAGGAAGATGACTACACTAGTATATGCTCATAGGTCAAACACATGGCTAGAATGGTTATATTGGCAATTTGAATACATTTAAGACTCTAATTGAGTTAAAGGGTTTTTTTAGTGTGATTTAATGATTTGTAATTTGTAAAGTTGGATATTACCACGGAAAGTTTTAACCTTGAGATTTCTAAATAGTAAACACTAGAGGATTTATAGAATTTCATACTTGGTTTAAGAAATTGATTGATTTTCAAAGATTTGATGTTTATGATTTATTGGATTATAGTTATACATCCTTGCACAAGTATAAAATTGATTTGCTTTCCGAGTTGTGATATTTATGAGTTTGGGTGATAGATATACATCTTTGAACAAATATAAAATTTATTTGATTTTCGAGTTTTAATGTTCATGATTTATTGTATTATGTTATGCACTTTGAACAGTTATAGATTTGGTTTGAAAATGATCTTAGCTTTTAAAAATGGTCGTAGGAATTATTTAAACGGAGTTGTACAACTTGCGGTTTTCGTGTTTATAAAATTTTAAATTTTAAGGGGAAGTAATGACGGTGAATTTTGGTTTAAAATATTTGAAAGTTATGAAAACGATTTTTGAGAATTTTTCTTTATTTTAAATTGTGTCCTATGATTGAGGATTTACAAATCTATTTAGATTTTTGGTAAAAAAAAATATAATAGATTTTGACGGATAAGATTATTTGAAAATTTAGTTTAATGTGGGATTGCTAATATTAAATTTTTTTTTGAAGAGTTTTGAAGGATGTGATGGAAAGTTATTTTGATTGATTAAAGAAAGTTACCATTTAAAAGTTGTGAGTTTGTTGGAATAACATAGCATAAATAGAAGTTAAAGTTGATGAGAGCATTGAGCTTAATTTTTTGAGATTGCTTTTAATATGCTAAGAGTTTTATTATAAATTGATGAGAGCATTGAGCTTAATACTAGTCAACTAGGTCAATCCTAGTACAGTCAAGTCTCACTAGGCCTAACCAAGTTAGCCTAGGCAATCAAGGCTAGACAATATGTAAGGTAAAACAATGTGAACCACACCAAGACATATATATATATATATATATATATATATATATATATATATATATATATATATATATATATATATATATTACTATATCACAAAGTATCCTTACCATGTTTACTATATCCCATAAATAGCTATTAGCCTACATGGGGGTAAATGTAGTGTCCCGCTCCTAGCGGTTCACTATGTAAGGCTTGTGGCTTGGCTAACTCGGTCGGAACCGAGTATTGGGGAAACTTACCGTCGGCACCGAATCGATCACGGACAAGTGCATAAGAATCTTTCCAACTAATGGATTGGTTTCTCTTGAAATGCGTCCAAGAGTTTTCTCTGGATGTTTTGCTGCTGGTTTTGCTGCTTGGTTTTGATGGATGCTTTTCTGAATGATTTTCGATGATTTGATTCTTGCCCGTTTTCATCGATTTGCATAGCATTCATTCTTGAGAATTCTGAGAGAAGAGAACACAACGAGACGGATTATTAACCAATCTTTTGGTGCCAATGCAGACTGACGCGTGACGGAAGGCTAAGCGTGCAAGTGTTCCTCTTTCTCTCGGCGATTCTCTAATTTGGTGAGTGTGGATCTCTGTGGTGGTATTGTCCCTCTCGCTATTCCTTCATGCCAACTAAATAATTGTCTTGCAACATCCGTTGATCGATATTAAGTTGCTAAATGCCACAAGTCAATACCACTAAGAAGCTAGAGATTGAACATTGAACATTGAAATGAATGCTTGTCCACTGAACATTGAATTGAGATTGAATTGTTACCTAGAATGATGATGAAATGCTGCGAAATGAACAAGTTGTCTATTTACTTTCAAAACTACCATGCACTGTTTGCTTATCGAGTCGATCACGCATTCGCATGGTCATGGACAACTTGTGCACAAGGTTTGGTGGTGTGTTTCCTCGAATCGGTACTGGGGCGCCGGGACCGATTCGGCCTAGGAGGAAGCATTGGCGTGCTAATGGGAGCACGGGTATTGCGAGGCATCCTTAGGGGCTAGCTACCTACTTTGGAGTCATTGCATTACCTTGAAGTCCTATAAGGCAAAGAGATGTCCAAATGGTTTAACAACGCCAGTGGCCATGTAGTCAGGATGCATGCTAATGATTATTTTATGCAGGGGCGGTAAGTATATTATTATTATCCTGTATCTTATGCAGGAAAGCGGGATTCGGCCAATGGTAAAGTAAACATGGTTCATTCCATGTTGCATTTATTGTGAATTACTCTGAATGTTGCCTGTCCCTAATAAGTTCATATCTTTAAAATGCTTGTCATTAATCAAATGTTGGTTTAGCTGAGTGGGCCAACGGGGCTCACCAGCGCATTGTTATAATGTGCTGACCCCTCCTCCACAGGTACTGGAGAAGGCTCAGGCGCACGTCCGAACTAAAGCTTTCTGAACTGCTGTTTCCTTTCAAGTTGTTTTTCCCTAAAGACGCACAAAGTATTGCGGAGATTTCAAAGATAGCTGCTTATATTTCAAAGTACTAAAGGGGCAGGATGTATGGAACGGGAAATTATTTCATGGCAGC
The DNA here is from genome assembly GCA_029216955.1 of Iris pallida. NCBI lineage: Eukaryota > Viridiplantae > Streptophyta > Magnoliopsida > Asparagales > Iridaceae > Iris > Iris pallida. Next base: position 10,477,958 of record JANAVB010008998.1, read on the forward strand.
CTATCAGTTGTACTTCTTTTCATGAATCAATGTAGCCGAAATGGCATTTCAAATATTATCGAGAAAAGTTGTATTCTGACTACAATTATGAATAAAATGAGTATTTCTTCTTCCTATATTGTGTTCCAATGTTTCCGCAACTGTGGCTTAATTTTAAATGTTTCAAATGATATGAATGTGCATGTTCTAGCCTTGTACAAGTGCAACTCCAGACTTGTACGGCATCACGCCTTAGCGAGGACGATCGATTCGGCGTGAATCGAAGCAAAGCGAGCGATTCCCCGAATCGGGGCGTGACAAGTTGGTATCAGAGCCAGGTTTAGAATCCTCGGATTCAAACATATTTTCAAAAAGGAAGTCTTGATGCAAATTTTCTCGATTGATGGTGTCGATAGCGCTGGCATGAAATAATGTTCCATACAATAAGCCCATAAATATTTTATGAGTGCTAATGGAATTATTTCTTTGTTGTAGAATGACTAAGGGTGATAGCTCAAAGACGAATTCATCGTCTGACCCGATTGAGAAACTGATTAAGCAAATGGAGGCTCAGAGGAAGCAGAGCGAAGCTCAACATCGCGCGCTTCAGGAGCAGCTTCAGTATCAGTTTCAGGAGCAGCTGGATGCTCAACAAAAGCAAGTTGATAGTCTAACTCAGATTGTCATCAAACTGTCGGCCGATTCTAATGTTTCTGCAAAGGCCACAGCAACCGAGACCGTGGAGGTGCCAGCAGAGAAATCTGAGACGCCGACACGGAAGAGGACGAGCTTCAAGTTCTCTGAATTTAAAAGTTGCGACCCGCCTGATTTTAATGGAAAAGAGGAGCCAGATGAGGTGATGGGCTTCTTGAACACACTGGAGGGCTATTTCCGGATGTTAGAGATTCAGGGCAGTAAGAGAGTGGAGTGTGCTGCTGTACAACTTCGCCTCAAGGCCCAGGAATGTTGGATTTCGCAGAGACAGGCACTTTGCGGAAATAATCAGGATATAAAGATGTCTTGGGAGGCCTTCAAACAGGCTTTCATTACTCAATTCATTCCACCTGCTGTCCGTCAACAAAAAGAGAATGAGTTCATCGCACTTCGACAGGGCAGTATGTCAGTGCTTGACTACGAGACAGAGTTTTTGAAGAGAGTCGCATTCGCTGGGTACATGGTACCGAATGACGATGCCAAGCGAGGGAGATTTGTGCAAGGCTTGAATGAAGGCCTGGAGCGGGATGTTCTAAGTCGTAAATGTACGTCTTACCGGGAGGCGTACGAGACAGCTCTCGAAATGGAGAGATTTCATCAACCGGGTAGTCGTGGGACAACGCAGAGCAACCAAGGACTCAACAATCAGAAACGACCTTGGTCTGCAGGAAGAAATGACGCACCTAAGCGTCCGAATACGGGCAATAACAAAGGACCGTATCAGGAACTGCGTTGCAACAGGTGCAATCGAATTGGTCATCGTCGCGAGGATTGTCGCGTCGGGTGTTACAAATGTGGGGGAATGAATCACAAGGCATTTGAATGCAGAACTAAGGGAGAGAACCAGTATCCTCCTCGTGGGAATAACAATAATTACTATCGTGGGCATAACAACAATCAGAACCGGGGCCAACACAACAACCAGTATCATGGCCAGGCGCCACCAGCCTTGCCAGCTCCAACTGGAAATGCACCGAATCAACAAGGTGGCCAAGCAAGGGTTTATGCCTTGACTCAGGCAGAGGCCCAGACCGCAGAGAATGTTATAACAGGTATGTTGCTGTACAAAGGCATACCTGCAAGAGTACTTTTTGATTCTGGTGCTACTCATTGCTTTATCTCTTCTGATTTTGCAACGGAAAATAAAATTTGTATGACTCAATTAAAGACAGCTTTGTGTGTTAGTACTCCTTCGGGATTAGATATGCCTGCAACTTTGATTTGCAGGGACGGCTACATCAAGATTGGAGGCAAAACTTTATCTTTGGACGCAATTGTACTCGACATCAAAGAGTACGATATCATATTGGGAATGGACTGGCTCAGCGCCTGTCATGCAACGATCGACTGTACGGATAAGAGAGTTGTGTTTCGCCTACCTGGAGAAACAGAGTTTTCTTACTCGTGCGGCTCGGCGTTCCAAGGACCTATGGTCATATCGGCAGTCACAGCAAGGCACATGCTGTACTCAGGGTGTGAAGGCTTTCTCGCTTCTGTACAAGACACTCGAATGAAGAGTGTAGGCTCGAATCAGACTGAAATTGTGGCAGAGTTCCCCGATGTGTTTCCGGACGAAATACCTGGAATGCCGCCGGATAGAGAAATTGAATTCACAATTGATACATTTCCGAATACTCGTCCGATATCTAAGGCGCCATACAGGATGGCACCGGCAGAATTAAAGGAACTAAAGGTGCAGCTACAAGAACTACTAGACCGGGGATACATTCGCCCAAGTGTATCTCCACGGGGAGCTCCAGTGCTATTTGTGAAGAAGAAGGATGGAACGATGCGGCTATGCATCGATTACAGAGAACTGAATAAGGCAACCATCCGTAACAAGTATCCGTTGCCAAGGATAGATGATCTATTCGATCAGCTACAAGGGGCGACCGTGTTTTCAAAAATTGATCTTCGTTCAGGATACCATCAGTTGAAGATCAGACCCGAAGATGTTCCTAAGTCAGCATTCCGTACAAGATACGGACATTATGAGTTTTTGGTCATGCCATTCGGCTTGACCAATGCTCCAGCAGCCTTTATGGATTTAATGAATAGAGTGTTTCGACCGTTCTTAGATAAGTTCGTTGTCGTATTCATCGATGACATCTTGATCTACTCAAAAGACAGGGAGACTCATGTCGAACACTTGAGGGAAGTACTTCAGACGCTGCGGGACAACCAGCTCTATGCAAAGCTGAGTAAGTGCGAGTTTTGGATGAACAGCGTGTCGTTCCTAGGACATGTTGTTTCGGCAGAAGGTGTTGCCGTCGACCCAAAGAAGATTGAGGCAGTTGTGGACTGGAAGCAGCCTACATCAGCTAGTGAAATACGGAGTTTCCTTGGTTTAGCCGGGTACTACCGTAGATTTGTGAAAGACTTCTCGAGAATCGCCTCGCCTTTGACTCGCCTGACTCAGAAGGGAGTAGTATTTAAGTGGACGGACGACTGTGAGAGTAGTTTCCAAGAACTCAAGCAGCGGCTCGTCACGGCTCCAATTTTAGCACTTCCGGAAGGCTCCGAAGGATTTCAGATCTACAGTGACGCGTCGGGACTTGGTTTGGGATGTGTTCTCATGCAACGTGGGAAGACAATATCTTATGCATCGCGACAGCTCAAACAGCATGAGAAGAATTACCCGACACATGATTTAGAACTGGCGGCAATTGTGTTCGCGTTGAAATTGTGGCGACACTATCTCTATGGTGTGTCCTGCGAGATCTTCACGGATCACAAAAGCCTAAAATACATATTCACACAAAAGGAATTGAATTTAAGGCAGCGGCGTTGGTTAGAATTGATCAAAGATTATGACTTGACAATCTCTTACACGCCGGGTAAAGGGAACGTGGTAGCTGATGCCTTGAGTCGGAAATTTGTTGGATCCCTAACAATAGCAAAAGAGGTACTACGGGATCTTGAAGAGATGGGCATCGAGTTCAGAATCCGTCCGCAGAATGTACAGTTGGCTCAATTGCAGCTTGAGCCGAGTCTCCAGGGAAGGATTAAGATTGCTCAGAAGGATGACCCGTTTCTGCAGAAGATACGCGAGTTGATTCTAGCAGGAAAGGCGTCAGACTTTACCGTTGAAGATGACACTATTCGTGTCAAGGGAAGATTGTGCGTCCCTAAGGACGAGGATATCAGGAAGGAAATACTGACCGAGGCTCATTTCGCAAAGTATTCCTTGCATCCGGGAGGCACGAAAATGTATAAAGATCTACGCTCAACTTTTTGGTGGCATGGTATGAAGAAGGATGTGGCGCTATTTGTGTCACAATGCATGGATTGTCAGCGTGTGAAGGCCGAACACCAACGGCCAGGCGGAGAATTACAAAATTTGGCTATTCCACTGTGGAAGTGGGATAATATCTGTATGGATTTTATCGTCGGCTTGCCAAGAACTCAGAAGGGAAATGATGCGATTTGGGTTATCGTGGATAGATTAACCAAGTCGGCACATTTCATTCCAATAAAAGTTACATGGGGAGTAGAACGGTTGGCTCAGATTTACATAAATGAAATTGTTCGATTACATGGGGTGCCAGCTTCTATAGTATCGGATAGAGACGGAAGATTCTTGTCGCGATTTTGGATAAGTCTGCACTCGGCTATGGGCACAAAGTTAAACTTCGGTACGGCTTACCATCCGCAGACTGATGGTCAGACAGAGAGGGTAAACCAGATTCTTGAAGATATGTTGAGATTGTGCGTGCTCGATTCGAAGACAAATTGGGACACACATCTCGCATTAGCAGAATTTGCCTATAACAACAGTTATCAGGCAAGTATTCAAATGGCCCCGTACGAAGCCTTATATGGACGGAAATGTCGATCACCGATATGCTGGGAAGAAGTCGGTGAACGGCAAGTGCTCGGACCAGAACTTGTGGAACAGGCCGTCGAGAAAGTTCGCTTAATTCGAGAAAGACTTAGAGTTGCTCAAAGTCGACAAAAGAGTTATGCGGACGTACATCGACGACCTTTGGAATTCACAGCAGGCGATCATGTCTTCTTGAAGGTCACGCCCATGCGAGGTGTGATGCGGTTTGGGATGAAAGGAAAGCTAAGCCCGAGATTCGTCGGACCATTCGAGATTTTGGAGAAGGTAGCCTCAGTGGCTTATCGACTTGCACTACCTCCGGCTCTGGCTGATGTGCACGATGTCTTCCATGTATCTCAACTGCGAAAGTATGTGCATGATCCAAGCCATGTAGTGAATTTCGATCAGCTACAGCTGAGCGCTGATCTATCCTACACTGAAGAGCCTGTCCAGATTTTGGGCAGGAAAGAGAAAGTTTTGCGGAATCGGACAGTATCCCTGGTCAACGTGCTGTGGCGGAACCATGCTGTAGAGGAGTCGACATGGGAATTAGAGGAAGAGATGCGGGTGAAATACCCATCGCTGTTTGATAATTTTGAGGTAGGACTTTTGCTTTAAGTTTCGAGGACGAAACTTTTTCTTAGTGGTATATTATGTAGTGTCCCGCTCCTAGCGGTTCACTATGTAAGGCTTGTGGCTTGGCTAACTCGGTCGGAACCGAGTATTGGGGAAACTTACCGTCGGCACCGAATCGATCACGGACAAGTGCATAAGAATCTTTCCAACTAATGGATTGGTTTCTCTTGAAATGCGTCCAAGAGTTTTCTCTGGATGTTTTGCTGCTGGTTTTGCTGCTTGGTTTTGATGGATGCTTTTCTGAATGATTTTCGATGATTTGATTCTTGCCCGTTTTCATCGATTTGCATAGCATTCATTCTTGAGAATTCTGAGAGAAGAGAACACAACGAGACGGATTATTAACCAATCTTTTGGTGCCAATGCAGACTGACGCGTGACGGAAGGCTAAGCGTGCAAGTGTTCCTCTTTCTCTCGGCGATTCTCTAATTTGGTGAGTGTGGATCTCTGTGGTGGTATTGTCCCTCTCGCTATTCCTTCATGCCAACTAAATAATTGTCTTGCAACATCCGTTGATCGATATTAAGTTGCTAAATGCCACAAGTCAATACCACTAAGAAGCTAGAGATTGAACATTGAACATTGAAATGAATGCTTGTCCACTGAACATTGAATTGAGATTGAATTGTTACCTAGAATGATGATGAAATGCTGCGAAATGAACAAGTTGTCTATTTACTTTCAAAACTACCATGCACTGTTTGCTTATCGAGTCGATCACGCATTCGCATGGTCATGGACAACTTGTGCACAAGGTTTGGTGGTGTGTTTCCTCGAATCGGTACTGGGGCGCCGGGACCGATTCGGCCTAGGAGGAAGCATTGGCGTGCTAATGGGAGCACGGGTATTGCGAGGCATCCTTAGGGGCTAGCTACCTACTTTGGAGTCATTGCATTACCTTGAAGTCCTATAAGGCAAAGAGATGTCCAAATGGTTTAACAACGCCAGTGGCCATGTAGTCAGGATGCATGCTAATGATTATTTTATGCAGGGGCGGTAAGTATATTATTATTATCCTGTATCTTATGCAGGAAAGCGGGATTCGGCCAATGGTAAAGTAAACATGGTTCATTCCATGTTGCATTTATTGTGAATTACTCTGAATGTTGCCTGTCCCTAATAAGTTCATATCTTTAAAATGCTTGTCATTAATCAAATGTTGGTTTAGCTGAGTGGGCCAACGGGGCTCACCAGCGCATTGTTATAATGTGCTGACCCCTCCTCCACAGGTACTGGAGAAGGCTCAGGCGCACGTCCGAACTAAAGCTTTCTGAACTGCTGTTTCCTTTCAAGTTGTTTTTCCCTAAAGACGCACAAAGTATTGCGGAGATTTCAAAGATAGCTGCTTATATTTCAAAGTACTAAAGGGGCAGGATGTATGGAACGGGAAATTATTTCATGGCAGCCTATCAGTTGTACTTCTTTTCATGAATCAATGTAGCCGAAATGGCATTTCAAATATTATCGAGAAAAGTTGTATTCTGACTACAATTATGAATAAAATGAGTATTTCTTCTTCCTATATTGTGTTCCAATGTTTCCGCAACTGTGGCTTAATTTTAAATGTTTCAAATGATATGAATGTGCATGTTCTAGCCTTGTACAAGTGCAACTCCAGACTTGTACGGCATCACGCCTTAGCGAGGACGATCGATTCGGCGTGAATCGAAGCAAAGCGAGCGATTCCCCGAATCGGGGCGTGACAGTAAACCCTCACAACCTCATCTCATATATATATACATATAACTCTTATATAGTATCTAGCCAACCTCTCATGTAACAACCATATATATATCAAACACATATATGTAGTATAACCCATATATATAACTATTGGCCTATATATAACCTTCTGCTTATGTAAACCCTTATCCTCACTCAACTCCACACACAAGGGCACAGTTATAACTCTCACAGGAACACAATACCCTGATTTCCTATATAGGACATTCACTAAACTAACTCTAACACACTCTCCCAAAACCCCAGCTGATACACTTGCTACACTGAGACAATGCTCACACACAGTCCAATCTAGTACAATAGCATATGCCACTCACTCTTGCACTAGTGCACAGGCCAATATGGCCTGTGCTGTTGCCACAAGAGGACAGCCTACTGCCACTGTAATGCAGGGCAATACCTGCCTGCAGGGAGTATCCTCTTCCTAACTGAACAGCATGCTTACCTATAGCTGCCAATTACCCAACTAATATCCTACTCCCTCTCATGACTGTTACAACCACAATATAGCTACAATACCTATATGTAAGTATGCATATAACATGAACTCACACAATTATCCACACACTCTTACATATATACCATCCAACCAAACCTGAACTTGTAAGGGCTTGGACTGAAATCTCAAGAATATAGGGGCTGTTATCTACCCGGACTGATGACAGATGGAAAGAACTGAAAGGAAGGAAGGGGATACCAAGTTCACAACCTATTTCGAAGTCTCATACAACATGTGAATCATAAACCCAATTGAAAACATGTTCACAGTCAAAAGAAAACTGGAACCAATAAGGATAATAAACTTGATGGGGACATGTCTGCTATATAATGGGAATTGATCAAGGTGAAGGAAATGGTAACTGGGACACATATGTAGACTGAACAACACTATGGAAAGCACATAAGGGAATGGACATGAAGTGTATGAAGGGACTGCAATAACTAAATGGAGGCTTGAACAACTATAGGAGCCTTAACATAAGGATATATGGCAGAACAAATATAAAGAGTTCAAGGTCTGAACCTTAAACAAAATGGAGTGCACATATCCTATCTGCAGGACAGTTCAGTCAAGATATGGAAACTGGACATTTGGATGATTAAGCACTGATAGTAACTAACCAAGGTTTGCATCCTCAATTGATGCAAGGAATACTCAAGGACAGATATCAAGTCTGAAATAAGGACTAATACAAAAAGAAATTAGACTGCTCATTAGATGTTAGAATGAACAAAAGATATGACCACTTGTCCATATAAAGACTGAACAAATAGTTTAGGATTGATACTAACCTAAGGGTGTGCATGACATAAGATAGGAAAAATGGACTGAACAGTAGAGAAAATTGTGGATTGACACAAGTTAGCATGGACTGATATTCCTCAAGTATCAGTCGACTGATACATCCATGTTCAAGGGACTGAACATAGCACTCTAATGGACTGCTCTGCATAATTCGAAATGGACTGAGTTGTTCATTGCAGGGGACTAATGGGATTCGAGTTACACCTAGCTGAACCAAAACCCAGGAATGATCATGAATCAGAATCCTAATCACAAAATCCCAAACCTGAGATAACATACTCGACTGGAATAACAGTTGCATGCATACCCAATTCAAAACCCAAAAATCCATTTTGAAAACTAAACAAAATTGAAATAAATGTAGTAAAACCCGTGTACAGTCACAGGGACATGTCCCACGTGTCCAATGGGACACCAACGAGTCCAAGAATCAGGACACGAGGTGTCCAAACCCAAATTGAAACTGTGTCAGAAAACAGAAATTCTCAGTCCTCGTGCACGCGCGCACACGTGTCTAGCACACGTCACAGGCCACGTGGAGACACGTGGTCGTGCACACGTGTCTGCCTAGGCTAGGGGAATGTGTCCAAGTGACTGTCCCGTGTCCACGTGAAGTGTGTCGTGCGTACGAGACGCGTATCAGGACATGTCTGTGCGCGTGTGTGCGAAATCAGTCGGTCTACTCGACTGTCAACACAAAAGTCCTGCCCCTCTGGGGTATATCCCTCTGATGGTGCAGGGCACAGTGCTACGCTATAGGTGGCCTAGCTCCCTCTGTCTAATCCATGACACTCGAGTAATATCCACACTGATATTCCACTCAATTATACTACGGCACCATCTATATGGTATCTATTCTGCAATCTGATAATCATACCCGTCTATCCAGAACCATGTTACCAGAATCCTCGTCACACCAGTAAGTATGGCTGTGATAATCCATAGAGTCACCAACTAATGTACATACATCTAGAATCATGGTATTTAAAATTTTTGCATTACAGCTAGCTTGGCTGCAAAAACTTTAAATTTCCATATCTGAGAAATACATCCAAAATCAGACTTTATCTCATCGCCAAACCAGCTAATATGGCTGTAGAAGACTCTAGATTCCATGACAGAGGCAACCTAGCCCATAATGTTATCTTGGTAGAAAATTAAGTCAATAATGAATACCAAGAATCAAATTCAACGATGAACAAGGAAGTAGACATAAAATATCGGAATCGAATTTCGAGATATTTTATAATGAGATTCTCAAAGGTCATCCTAGGAATCTTCTCAAGTAGTCCTAACTGTGATTGAGTACTCTCTCAACTAAAGTCTATTCCTTAGTTCTTATCGCAGACGTGCAGCAGTACAACTAATCGTTGCACTACCACGACATCATACCAATGCGACTCTCGACCTGCATGCGCCACCACTAAAAACGTATCACGACCCGTACCCACTGTGAGGGCACAAGTACGTAATAACGCCCAGCCTACGACGCAGAGTCGACGGTAGAACGCTGTTCTAAGTCTCTAGTTAACCATCAACTCATGCAGTATATAATGTACTCGTCATAATCAACACCGAACGGAGGACAAGTATAAGATATGGTACAACTCAATCACAGTCTAAGCACGATAAGATAACTGACTACAAATAGAAGACAACTACAACTACTGAAACAATAACATCTCAACAATTTGAAATACAACACAAGTCTCAAGTCAATACAACAAGTCCGAAATAAGAACTAATGCAAGTCTAAAACTATATCCCGATCACTGCTAAGTGTCGGGACCAAAGGTGGCTAATCCTCGTCAGGTCCATAATGAGTAGGGCAAGCATCCTCGGGGCTATCATCTATAATATTTTCAACAGGTCCAGTCAGGACAGGAACGAGCACATCTCATCTAGAAAACTCAAGTAAATGACAGAGAACTATAAAGCAGTTATAGACAGTTGTATTGATGAATATGGCAGTTTATATTTAGGTGATGGTATAGAGAATAGTTGAGATACAAGGAAAGTATAGTAACTAAACAAGAGAAGAATCATGGCAATGAAGACTGTAAATAGAAACTAGCTGAACTAGAGTAACATGATATAAGTCCAGACAGTAAATATAAACAAGTGTAAAACCAAGTAAGTCTAGACAACATGAATCTGATACCAGGTGACTCCAGTACAAGATGTGTCCAGTATAAGATGATTCCAGTCAGTGATCAAAGATTCCAGGGTGAGTCTAGACTATATTCTAACAGTGTGTTTTAAAATACCGAGATCGACATGTAAACGGCTAATCCGACACATCACACACTCGGCCGGCTGTGAGATGGCTATCATTCCAGTTTGATTCCAGCATGTGGGGTGATTCCAGAATTGGGGTATGTCTACATGTCTTACTCAAGTATTTCCCCTCCCAGCAAGTACAAGTGAATCCAGAATACGACACGAGAATCGAGATGAGTCCAGCCAAACATGATGATACCAGCAATAATTTCAAAATGATTCCAGTAATAGAGGCCAGACAATATGGTATGTGTGTCGCATACATGAATCCAGAAATATCCATACGTGTTGTAACAGAGAATTGCATACAACTAACTAGAACTGAAGTACAGTAATTGACAAATAAATGAGAGAACTATCAGAGAATGTACTCGCCTGCTACTCAGAAAAGAGTAGTGTAATATCAGATGTCTGCACCGGATCACAATGTCCTAAAATAGAGCAGTACAGGTTATAATGTGTTTAAAACAAGGTAAATGAAGTTACAATGCAATCTACATGATTTCTAGGCCAATCTAGGTCCAAGTCAAACTTTGGTCAACCTTGGTCAATTTTACTAGTCAACTAGGTCAATCCTAGTCCAGTCAAGTCTCACTAGGCCTAACCAAGTTAGCCTAGGCAATCAAGGCTAGACAATATGTAAGGTAAAACAATGTGAACCACACCAAGGCATATATATATATATATATATATAAATATTTCACAAAGTACCCTTACCATGTTTACTATATCCCATAAATAGCTATTAGCCTACCTGGGGGTAAACCCTCACAACCTCATCTCATATATATATACATATAACTTTTATATAGTATCTAGCCAACCTCTCATGTAGCAACCATATATATATCTAACACATATATGCCGTATAACCCATATATATAACTATTGGCTTATATATAACCTTCTGCCTATGTAAACCCTTATCCTCACTCAACTCCACACACAAGGGCACAGTCATAACTCTCACAGGAACACAATACCCTGATTTCCTATATAGGACATTCACTAAACTAACTCTAACACACTCTCCCAAAACCCCAGCTGATACACTTGCTACACTGAGACACTGCTCACACACAGTCCAATCTAGTACACTCGCATATGCCACTTACTCTTGCACTAGTGCACAGGCCAATATGGCCTGTGCTGCTGCCACAAGAGGGCAGCCTACTGCCACTGCAATGCAGGGCAATACCTGCCTGCAGGGAGTATCCTCTTCCTAACTGAACAGCATGCTTGCCTATAGCTGCCAATTACCCAACTAATATCCTACTCCCTCTCATGACTGTTACAACCACAATATAGCTACAATACCTATATGTAAGTATGCATATAACATGAACTCACACAATTATCCATACACTCTTACATATATACCATCCAACCAAACCTGAACTTGTAAGGGCTTGGACTGAAATCACAAGAATATAGGGGCTGTTATCTACCCGGACTGATGACAGATGGGAAGAACTGAAAGGAAGGAAGGGGATACCAAGTTCACAACCTATTTCGAAGTCTCATACAACATGTGAATCATAAACCCAATTGAAAACATGTTCACAGTCAAAAGAAAACTGGAACCAATAAGGATAATAAACTTGAAGGGGACATGTCTGCTATATAATGGAATTTGATCAAGGTGAAGGTAAGGGTAACTGGGACACATATATAGACTGAACAACACTATGGAAAGCACATGAAGGAATGGACATGGAGTGTATGAAGGGATTGCAATAACTAAATAGAGGCTTGAACAACAATAGGAGCCTAAACATAAGGATATATGGCAGAACAAATATGAAGAGTTCAAGGTCTGAACCTTAAACAAAATGGAGTGCACATATCCTATCTGTAGGACAGTTCAGTCAAGATATGGAAACTGGACATTAGGATGATTAAGCACTGATAGTAACTAACCAAGGTCTGCATCCTCAATTGATGCAAAGAATACTCAAGGACATATATCAAGTCTAAAATAAGGACTAATACAAAAGAAATTAGACTGCTCATTAGATGTTAGAATGAACAAAAGAGGTGATCACTTGTCCATATAAAGACTGAACAAGTAGTTTAGGATTGATACTAACCTAAGGGTGTGCATGACATAAGATAGGAAAAATGGACTGAACAGTAGAGAAAATTATGGATTGACACAAGTTAGCATGGACTGATATTCCTCAAGTATCAGTCGACTGATACATCCATGTTCAAGGGACTGAACATAGCACTCTAATGGACTGCTCTGCATAATTCAAAATGGACTGAGTTGTTCAATGCAGGGGACTAATGGGATTAGAGTTACACCTAGCTGAACCAAACCCCAGGAATGATCATGAATCAGAATCCTAATCACAAAATCCCAAACCTGAGATAACATACTCGACTGGAATAACAGTTGCATGCATACCCAATTCGAAACCCAAAAATCCATTTTGAAAACCAAACAAAATTGAAATAAATGTAGTAAAACACGTGTGCTGTCACAGGGACATGTCCCACATGTCCAATGGGACACCAACGAGTCCAAGAATCAGGACACGAGGTGTTCAAACCCAAATTGAAACAGTGTCCGAAAACAGAAATTCTCAGTCCTCATGCACACGTGCACACGTGTCTAGCACACGACACCGGCCACATGGTGACACGTGGCCGTACACACGTGTCCGCCTAGGCTAGGAGAATGTGTCCAGGTGACTGCCCCGTGTCCACGTGAAGTGTGTCGCACGTACGAGACGCGTATCAGGACACGTCTGTGCGCGTGTGTGCGTGTGTGCGAAATCAGTACGAGTCAGATTTCTCCCAATCCGGTCGATGAAATCCCCCCAAATTTTGTGTGTCATGTTAGTATATGCCCCCACGTGTCCACCAAAAATTGGATCACGAGAGGCTGTGTCGTGTCCTGTGTCAAGCCCGAACAGCGGGGGACTGTACGAGCACTGTATGGTGCCTCGTGCACATAATGCGTATCCATTTTGGACACGAAAATCCTCTAAAATTGTGCTCAGTCCTCACCAAAGTTATTGTACACATATAGATCTACGAATCCCTGCAATTATTTTTACAAAAATCGAAAATAAAATCCTAAGTGGCATTCTATCAAATACTTACCTATACACTATGACACGTGCCCGATACGGACACCAAATGGACACGATTTCTATCCAAACTTTAGGGACAGCTAGGGGACACCTAGATCTAGCCTAATATGCAAAGAAATCAGAATATTAGCACAATTTGAGGAGTTTTACCTATGGGTGCAAATAGCAAAAAAAGTTTCAAATGGGGGTATTCTCCTTGATAGCCAAATACTCCAAATTGACCCAAAGCTGGGATTCCTCTCCATGGACAGCAAGTAGAGGCTGATTAGATTCGTATATAAAAAATTTGGGTCAAAAAGGGTTAAAAATGAGAAAGTTATGAATTAGGGAAAATTGTTATTTACCTCTTTCTTCAATTTGTTGAAATATTACAAAAGAGACAAGAACAATGGAATAGAGACTTTATAGAGTTGGAAATCCCTAGGTGGCTGGTCATAAAGGATAAAATTAGGGTTAGGGTTTCAAGTCATGGGCCATGGGCCAAGTTAGCTAGCTAACTAGCTCAAGTCCTTAGCCTTTGGTCCAATGCAAAAATCCTCCTACTCTCTCCATGGAACTTAGCCAACTTAAGTCAACCAAAACCAACTTAAGTTAGATTAGGGTCCCATACCATGTTAACTAAGTCACCAAAATCAAGGTCAAAGTCTAGGACAGTCTCTTAAGTTACAGCTAGCAAAAAGTCAAAATTAACAATCACCAATGCAATAAATCATAAAATAATTCAAAGAGGCCAAATGACCAAACTATCCTCATGCTCAAAATTAAAAATAAATCATCCTAATGACATGGTTAGGCTCTAGGTCATGCAGTCTCTAGGGTTACACTAGTAAAACATCAAAATCACAAGTCATTGATCAAAATGGTTTTTAGATAATTAAAAATCACCAAAAATTATATTACGATTTAAATATCATAATTAAATAATTAAAATCATAAAATTTCAAAATTACCCTCATTTGGAAAACTGGGTGTTACAAGTCTACCCCCCTCAGAAAAATTTTGTCCTCGAAATTATGATGGTCGTACTCCTTCTAGGTTAAACCCTCAACAATTAAGGTCAAGAAAACTATATCTAAAACATGCAAATTGTGGTTCTACCGGTCGTGATATCACTGTCTTGATCAGGGTCACTATACTATCTATCACATCACAAAATATCCTGACAGGTACTAATAGAATCACGCAACAAGATGGAAAGAAGAACAGGAAAGACGGACATGCTAACCCGTCACCCGTAGCGTCGGTCTACTCGACTGTCAGCACAAAAGCCCTGCCCCTCTGGGGTATATCCCTCTGATGGTGCGGGGCACGGTGCTGCGTTACAGGTAGCGTAGCTCCCTCTATCTAATCCATGACACTCGAGTAATATCCACACTGATATTCCACTCAATTATACTAGGGTACCATCTATATGGTATCTATTCTGCAATCTGATAATCATACCCGTCTATCCAGAACCATGTTACCAGAATCCTCGTCACACCAGTAAGTACGGCTGCGATAATCCATAGAGTCCGCAACTAATGTACATACCTCTAGAATCATGGTATTTAAAATTTTCATATTGTTGCTAGCTTGGCTGC